>JAYGXS010002142.1:0-11241 GCA_036362985.1 Ligula intestinalis | reverse complement strand
TTCGTGAAATTCCCGAAAAATAGAAATGGTGTTTGGGAGGTCGTCCATTTCATCTTACCTGAGGTCAAACTTACTGTTCTAGAGTTAGATTGGTGTAGTCCACACTCCTTCAATTTACATGCGGAACAACTTGCTCCTAGCGGCAGCGGGAAAAAAATTGGACTCAATGTTTTCATTGACACTTAATTCCAAAAATCGTTTCTCTGCCTATCCTATTCCCCTATCTCGTTACCCTGTAACCACTGTTTTCGTAGTACAAAATGCTGGGTCTAGTGGTATATGAGGGGGACTACATAAGCCACTGTTGCCAACAGGTTTTCCTATATTCCAATGTTAAACTTTGGTGGGGTCTATAAAGAAGTAACGGTTATTAGTCATTGACCGGAGACATGAGGATTGGGGTTAGTGATCCATTGGAAGATTACATAATAATTGGTGCACAAATGAGTGAGTTAAATATATGGGCTACTTTGAATGGTCGGAATACTTTTATACCTGAAACCATCTGAGGCTCATGCCTATATCGTTTGAGAAGGAGAGCTCCTTGTAAGCGACAATAAACAGCCGCACTCAGTTGTACGAAATTGAATGTTTATTGAAGCTGCTAAGTATGCAGCAGGGACCATAATTCACCACGAATAATGAGCAGATGAAAGACATTTCCTTAAACCAGCATATAGGAAAAAAATAAGAGTGGCAAGTAGATCCTGAATTTTCTTGAAGTTCTCCTCAATACTAGATGCCCAGACAAGGTTTCTGATACTTTGCAATAAGCAGCAAACTAGATTTGGCCTCTACTGAAAGAGTACGAAACTGTTTAATCCAATCTTCAGTTCTGACCAGGTTTGCTTTACCTTAACGTTCCTTCGGATGCTAATATCAGTTCTGCGACTTAGGAGGGAGTGCCTTTTCCTCCTCTAACGTGAACCTAATGCACAGATGTGATTGATTGGTAGCATTTAAGAGTCAGTGTACATCGCCTTCAATAGCGACGATCTTGAAGATGTCATCGACGTAGCGATCATAATGTATTGACTTGTGGACCAGATAACCTTATCGAAATTTTTCCAGCTTGAACAAAAATATTTCTGCTAGGAGAGGACCAAGAGGCGAGTCCAGAAAAACGCGGTCAAAAAGGAACTGCACATCAAATGTTATTGTTAGTAATAGTTCCTTTAGCGCATTTTTCGGTCTTACTATTTTTTATTGATTTTTCAATATTAATTCGCAACTTTATTCGACTGTCCCCTTAAACGGGACGTTTTCAATAGTAATGAGTCATCTGGAGAGCGAATACTTGTACCGCTTACGTTCACGTATTTGACGTCACCAATAAATTCAAACGTGTCTCGATATCTACTTGGTGCCGGCTGATGCTGTTAAGGCTTGATCTTCTCTGCTTACCATTTCGCTATCGCATGATGTTGTGATTTGCGCACGTCCAGAATCTGATGAACTGCCACATAAATATTCTGGTCTGACGAGCATTTATTGAAAGCCTACGCATGCTCGCCAAACTAAGCGTCTCATTTTCTTCATCTCTCGCTCATGCATAGGTAAGAGTACTGACATATAATCGACTTGTGCTGTAAATAATATTTTTAATATCCGTGGCTCAAAACAGAGCAGTTTACGCAGCTTTCTTAGTTTTATGCATAAATATGCACGGGATACTGTATTCACTGCACCCTCCCAAAGCCACAGTTCAGAATTTGCAGGTTTTTATTCACACAGAGTTAATCTGCATCTACTTTGTCATGAAGGGTTAAATTAAAACTACAAGTACGAAACAGCAAGCTCGCTACCTAAACAATCATATTGAATCCACTAGAATGACCACTGGGCTCCCTTACTTGTCAGGACGTTCAAAAGATTTGCTTAATTCAGTTGACCCAATTGTGAAAAATTCGAGGCCTCGGTGACCCTGATGTAGTTGCTAAAACATCTGAACATTACTTTCGCATAGGCCATTATGCGTCATTTCTACCGTAAGGGTTTCAAAATATTTGACTAGTAAATTAATTTTGGTATGAGAAACTTATTTTTCAGGCCATAGTTTTGATTTTTCTCCAAAAGCTGTATAAAAATGTACCTTCATTTTTAGACCAATTGGCTGTTTCGTTACAAACCAGCAGCAGTATCGGCAAAATTAATAACATTAACCTATGAAACCATTGGTGACATGTATTTTCGGAAGAATTTATATCATCGGGTGATATGACAGTAACATAGAAATTTACAGTAGCTGTGTGGAACGTAGAAGTGTTCGGTTACAGTGTTGGCCACTCGATGAACTCGGTAGAATGTCCCAGTATCTGCGTCCTCTCACCTGGCGTCAGGATGACTATTGTCCGGACACCAGAAAGGTTCTCTAATGTAAATGACAGGTCTTCTTGCCTCATTCTTCCAGTAATTTGCATGAGTTGGTGGTTAGCGCCATTGATTTTCTCTAAAACATATAAATTGAACTAAGTATAACTTTTGCTAATATCCTTCCGAATAAGTTTTCATACGCTATTATTGAACATACCGTAGGGCACTACGAACAACATGTCTCTGTTTCCTGCGTTATCCCCATTTTCGCAATATCTTCAAAAAGAATTACAATCTTATATTCTCTACTTAAGTATTAACTGACGCAGAAAAGTTGTGTGAATGTAAAAAATCATTCAGTGCATTCAATTTTTTGAATCAGAAGAATCAGAAAAGAGGGAAAGGCAAAGGGATTACAAGAGAAATACCTTGATATTGAAGTTAAAAACAAACGTAAGCGTGTCCACATAGTCACTGTCGGAGGCAACTTTCTTTATGAAATGTATGTCAGGCGGAGCTATCAAATGACAATACGTGTTAGAAGAGCGTACTGCTGTTTCCGAAATATAATGCATACTATATAAATCAGAATATTTTCGTTTAGGATGAGAGCATCTTTTCCACAATTTATTTAACAGTGACAGAAAGCTCTAACATTTACCTGGGAAGAACGAGTTATCGTTCGTAATAACCATTGCGATCGGGGATGAATTGGAGTTTTCAGGGATAAAGATGATCTTTCCGTATTTTTCAGTAGGCTGGTCAGATATTTAAACGCTGCGTTTTCCTGGCAGGATAAAAGAAATATCCGCTATATAAAAATGTTGACTAACCCCCGGAATGGTTGATATTTTTGTATCAGCAATCACCAGCAGTTTGTTCAACTAGATTTTAATTTAACTCAAACTTACAACACTAAACTGAAATACCATGGATTTCCGGGATACATGAGTGTTGCTGTGGCCACGTAGGCAATCGTGTCCCAACATAACATTAAAATTCTACTGAACGCGACTAATTATCATTCGCAGTTCATGTTCACGACAAGCATATCACATGCATGCATGTCTCCTACGACTTGCGAAGGCCACTGCAATCCGAAAAAGAAAACTAGAACGCTGTAAGCGGCTGGACCATCTGATAAACTTTGCATTGCCATAATAACTATCGATAAATTCATTTCCGCTCACGCGTCCTCATCTCTTTTAGAACTGATTGCTACTCTGTCCTCTGAACTCTACTCACACATCCCCATCTCACCATGTCCCACAGACATCTATGGACATGAACTCACATGAACTGCCATGCTGTGAAAATTACCCCCCCCTTCTTAATCACTCACTATGCTTCTACTCATTTTACCTACCAAGTTTCACTCTTCTAGGACGACACCTAATTGTGTCAGTTCCAGTCGAATAAGAGGTCACGGAATTATGTGACGTCAAAAAATTCTGCTAACCTTCTGATCTTTGTTCAGATGATTTTCCATTAAAACACTGTTTCGACATATGTATTTCAATACATTTGAGTACCAAAAGGCCAATTTATTTTGACTAAATGCGTTCACTTTTGGGGCTTATTCCCTAGCTTTTTTGTAAACGTATTATTGAGCTTCCTTTTGTTATACGAGACCAGATGTAATGAAGAGAATACAGTTTGATTAATACTGACGGTATTAAATATTAATAAAAATAACAGCTCATAAAAGAAGTAAAATTGAAATAACTTTTTATTATTGATTATTTTTAAAGTAAGCTATATCAAACTGAACTGACTAAACTTGAAGCTTATTTAAAACTTAAATTTAATATTGAAAAATACTAATAAACTGAAAAATAAACTAAAACGGAACTAAAATATAAATTAATAATCTAACCCAAATTAACTTAACTAAGGTAAAGCAAACTAGATCAGATATTGACTCCAAAAGTAACCACATTCCGCTAATAAGTCTTAAAGGTAAACTAAAATATTACTTAAATAAATATGCAGATGTAATCCACAATACGCAAAACTCAGAAACTTAAAAATCCAAATCTATAAGGAAAGTAATTAAAACTCACTGATGAAGCAAAAAAGCTGCAACCAAACACAATAATAAAATAAACTATAAGCAAGTAAGAAATTTAAGTAAAATAATTTTTCCTATTAGAATGGCGTGCTTTTTGCTGCAAAACCATTAGACTTTTTGTATGTTCTGGGAAGTAAACTAGACGTGTACCAGTTTTGTTTGTTATGGACGAAGCGCTGGAGACCATTCTTGCAAATTTACTCACTCAACATATTTTCTCAAAATACTTACTCTCTTCCTTATTTTTCTATATGCATAGTGTCCATACTCAATTGGATAAAATTCCACACATTTTATAGGGGCTGCACATGACCCCACAGTCGTACCTTCAAAAATTCTGACTCTTTCCAATCCAACTACAAAAACAAATAAAAGAAATTGATTGTTAACGTAAGCAGTTTATCTAGGCAACGTAAATAATTTTTTTGAACGTACCCTGTCGCCGTCAAAAATATATCTTACATCTTCAAAATCCGTATTTCTTTTCACATTTGTACTGCTGATTTACGCGTCTATTGAAAACGCATTATACAAAATAACCGCTGTTAAATAAACATGATTGAACGTTGACACAAATACTAGCAAGGAGGGAAATTATGAGTAGCTTTTGATTTTGAATTGTGAGGAACGTTGGCAGAGGCTTTTCTTCTAAAGAATCCAAATCGATCTATTTTTCTCCTTTTACAGCAAGCACACTGCATACGTGGCAAGAGAACGCGGTGTGAAGGTTTCCACATTCATCCAATTATATTGCGCTCTCGAAAGCGCTATTGGTAGCAACGTTGCTGTTGTTTTTTTGAGATCATCTGGCAAAGAAGCACTTACACTGCCCTTTATTTTATGACAATGTGCATAGAAGTGTGCATGAGAAAACAAATAAGTTATAGACTGCAAGTCTACGGACTGGTACGTAAGGATAAGACGTAAGAATAAGACATCCTGCCCAAGCCGCACGCATTTCGTCTTGACAAGTCATTCCCGCCAGGCACTATCGATCCTCCCATAGGTCTTGCGTGTGGTGACACTATTAGTGCTCTCGCCAACCATTAAGAGAAGTCGGAAGGCCACTCGAGACGACAACTCGTCAAAGGCACTATTGCCTTAAGCAATACTGTCCATGTAGCTGAGGATGAACCCGCGATGGATGTCGAAACGTCAGGCGAATAAACATATTGTCCCAGCGACTGATTATCCTTCTTCTCACAATTGCCTTTGTCCCATATTGCAAAAATAAGTCTGAGGTTATTTCTATTAAGAAAAATCTAGACAAATTCTTCTGAACTCCCTACTTTTACAGCGTAGCTTTGCACTGCATTGGTTCGGCAGAATAATTCAAAAGGATGGCGATGCCAGTAAATGGAACTGGGTAAAAAAACAGACAGATAGAAATCTCTTTAGGCCTTCTTCGGGAATTTTAGAAGTTTGAATGCCAGTTGAGGGATTTTAAGAGAGGATAAATGTCGCTCGTGGGGGGAAGGTATGTGCAAGATAGGATGCTGAGATTGTTTAAAGCATGTCAAGGGGAGCACATCGCGGTTTGTATCAATGTGCTAAGGGTCACACGACGAGGTCGCAGAGGTCACAAGAACATCAAGAAATTGTCCGAGATGGACCAGCATACGCCCTTGCTGGTTTACGCGTCTGCCGACCAGGTGATGAAAACAGGGAGACCACAATAATCCCCAGGAGTCGGTAATGGACGCCTTTTGGAGAAACTTTGTAGCGCCACGTAGCCTAGGACCACACGCTTCGGTTGAGGCAATGATCGCGATGATGACGCCATCTTTGCAGTTTGCATATAAAAGATGGGAGATAATATCAATGAATAAATACCACTACTGCATTCTGGCGATATCTTGTAACGGTTGCATTGGACTAGTCACAGACACCGCGATGGCTACGTTGGTCTAAATTCATGGGAAATCTGTCCATGGATGGGGACATACCAACAGCCACCGGTAGCGCATTCTATGCTTAAATAACGCTCTTAAAGACGAAGATATTTCGTTGGATTAATTTCGTCCCAGTTACATGTTATGTGAAAGGGTGTCCTCAAATGCTAGTCGTAGTAGCCAGCCGGTAGTAATCCTTGGAGGCGAGGCAACAATCCTGAGCCCGCTGCATGCGGAATGTGTGATAAGGTCACTGCATAGCCTTCTGTTATCCAGATTGGGCAAGCCTGTCTCATAGGGGAGGTACATGTGGCCTCCTAAGAAGTCGGTGCGTTGTTTAACCCTTTCAAGTGTTTTTTCTGTCCTCGGCTGTCCAAGGTCTCGAGGCTTGGAGGACAAACTTCAAGTTAGGTTGCACGAGCATGCCAAAGACCACTCCATCGTACTTAGCAAAGCCGCGCTTGATTAGATGCAAGCTCGACATTGCGGATTTGGTCACCTTCAAGAAGTGAGGTGAAGGCGTAATCCACATCCCAGGTTCTTATGAGCCTCCGCCCCTGACAATGGCGTGTAACTTGGCTAATACGCTCTTATGTGTGCAGTGCTGGTTTTGCCGAAGCGCATTATGTTGCCTTTGGCAACATTGAATGGCAGGAGCCACTCGCTCGATCATTGCCCGAGTGGACGCAAATTTGCTTGCAGATTTGCCTCATTATCTCCGTTACAGATACCTTCCAAAGTTTATGTAATCAGCAAGCTCTGCGAGAACGCAGTCTTATCTGCTTATTCAGTCGTTGATATATCTAAGAAAGAACAGAATCTTGAGGAACCTCACTCTCAACTGCTTCGTATATCAATCGCTGATCACGAAAACATACGGTCTGACACCGACTGGTCATAAAGTTTTCGATTCACTGC
Source organism: Ligula intestinalis (assembly GCA_036362985.1). Lineage (NCBI taxonomy): Eukaryota > Metazoa > Platyhelminthes > Cestoda > Diphyllobothriidea > Diphyllobothriidae > Ligula > Ligula intestinalis. Next base: position 4,047 of record JAYGXS010002142.1, on the reverse strand, counting down.
AAAAGGTTGCCCCTTACCCCTTTGCAGCTAAGCCTGTATAACAGACGTTGATGAGGCATCGTATCGAATGCCTTTTTGAAGTCTTTGAAGACTGCGTGCACCATATTTCCTTCATCGAGTGCTCGGGTCCACCATTTTAGACAGTAGGGCAAATTTGTCAGGCAGGGCCGTCCTCTCCAGAATCCGTTGTGTTTGTCAGAGAGAAGTAGATGACGCTCCAAAATTGATTATTCGTTCCATAATCTTGCAGTATACTGAAGTAAAGCTTACCAGCCTGTAGTTGTTTGCAAACGCCCGATTCTTACTTAAGTAAATGGCTGAGATCCACACTGTCTTCTAATCGGGTGGCAATTGGCCTGTACTAAGAGATTCTTGGAAAAGTAACTACAGGGGTTCTACCACCTCTATGGTTAGCTCCTTCAACAGCTTTGCAGGTTTTCTATCCTGACATGGTGACTTCGATTCTTTGAGCTTTAGAAGTTCTTGCCTAACAGTAACTTCCGTGAGGTAAAATGAGTCAATGGTCGGAATCTGGACTAAAGTTTAAAGCGGTTAGCTCGGCCTCACTCGTAAAAACCAACTGAAAGAAGCATGATAGCTGTTCAGCCTTTTCGTTCATCTTGCAATGCTCTGTACCATCATTCATTTTTTCACAAAGGCTTGGGGTCTCTTTTTCGAGTAAATTCCCTGATGTATTTGAAGAATAGCTTTGGGTTTCATACTGTGCGGCTTATTTTGATCACTCTCGAAACTTTGATAGGTTTTAAGCCCTATACCCTTCACCCGATTTCTCTTCCCCTTGTGTGACTTTCGTGACTCGGTCGTCTTCTTTATGAGATAGGATTGTCACAGCTTTCCTCTACGATTGACTTCTTTCTTCAGTGTGCTCGTTAGCAAATGGGACTTATTTTTGTGAACTTTTCGAGATAGGGCAGAATCCGGTGATTAGTCAGTGTAATGGGGCCTTAAACGCCGACCAATTCCAAGGAACGCACCTAGTGAATATTGCACTCCAGTCTAAGCTCCGTACTTGAATTTCCATTTGAGTGGAATTTCAGCACCATATATTGTGGCGTATTCAGTACAATATCAATAAATTCGTTGGTTAGTACTGTCATATGCTAACGATAAAGGAAATGGGCAGATTTTAGTAATTATGGTTGCCTACTTGGCACAAATTTTGCAATTTCGAACGTTTGTTTCATATTCCGGGGTTTAATAAAGGAGTTACGGTTAATAGTCATTGACTGGAGATATCAGAATTGAGGTAGTGATCCAAGGAAAGGTTATATTCCAACCGGTGAACAAATGGGTAAGTTATTTATAAGGTATTCTTTGAAAGGCCTGAATACTTTTCTGTCTGACGATATCTTCGATGTATTGTCATCATAATCAGATAAGAGACACTTTCTCAAACCAACACATAGGAAAGAAAACGCTTGGGAAGGAATTTAGCACAAAAACAAGTCGTGCTTGAAAATACGTACTCTGTTACCAGGCTAATTTGAGATCGCTCACATGGTCTATCTGCCTGCAAAGGTTGGCTGCTGCCAAGTACTGCAGGTTCCATTTTTATCTTGTGGGTGCCACTTGGCGTGTGATGAAAATTTTTTTCGAGCCCTTCAAAACCCCTCGCAAATATACTCGCTACGATAGTATAGAGTATAAAAAATGACAAATAAAGCGTGGTATGTCACATATGGTTCCCAAACCTTCCGAACAGGTAGCAGGTTTGTGTAATTAGTACTATTTTTACCAATTATTTGTTAAAAAACAAAGAGCTTCGTCTGTTTCCACCTCAGGCCGCAGCACTGTTCGTACGCTTTCATTCATTTGGTTATACTGTTGGATAATAGTACAAGTATGGAATATGTTGACGAATGAATAAAAATATTCGTGTTCCAGGTATTTGCATGGATGAAGAAGAAGGGTTAAAGAGCACCGATTCACTTTGCTTATTGTTGTGAGCCATCGAACTTTTACAAGAGTTCACTGTCAGATATAAGAAACAGCAATAAAAATGGGGTAACTATAATGGATGTACACCAATCAGTAGTCAGGGGTCGTAAGGGGGTTAGACAAAACGATGCAAAGAGAGGGGAGTAGGGCAATTTTAGAAGTGTACGTTAATTAGTTGTCAGTGATGCCAACGTTCGTCTGGGCGTCAGCAACTAAAAATGGGGCTACTTATAGGGAACTTGAGCCACTTAACTGTAACGGACGTCTGGGCGTGACTACACGAGTCTGCACGAAGCTCTGTAGGCCGGTGCCAACCTAACACATCGGCTGATCAAATTCTCGTTTGTAGATCAGGCTTCGATCAATTCCCGGCACATCCTGTTTCCCGCGTGGACGAGTACCTTGGGCGCTACAAAGGTGAACGCATGGCCTGTTTCGTAGGAAGTGCTACAACTTGTGATCATTTGTGCCCAGGCGTACCACTCGTTCATGTTTGTGTGTACGCGATGCGAGCATGTGTTCAGTTTGACCTGTATAGTTACACGGGCAGTTTGAGTAAGGAACACGATACATTTCTCCAGTTTTTTTCATTGACGTTCATTCAGTCTTTTATTATTTTCCATAATCCTGCAAGCATTGAAAAGCTCAGGACAATGAAATATTGGTCACGTGTTCGTAGACCCTTCTTCCTTATCAATGGCATATGTTCTTCCGCCATAAGCAATTGGAGCGTTATCGGTTTAGAAGTTTTGAGTGGTAAGTGGACCTGCACGAAGTAAATATATAACGGTAATACTGTTTTCTTCTTCAGAATTCTACTAAAAAACTAGTTTTTAAGCATAAGGGGTGGGAAACTTTGCATTGACTCAATATAAAATCTTCTAACAAAAACAGAAGCAAATTCAGTTTTGCTGTAAAACATCTCCACATTATTAGGAAAGGCTTATTTTTAGCAAGGATCTCAATAAAACGCATTCCACAATATGATATTAACCTCCGAAATGGAAAAATTTAAAAAATTGCAAGTGAAATTGTATTGGCGCTTGGCATATGCATATCCGAAAATTGGAATTTCCTGCATACTTTACTTTTGTTATCCCCGCCCTTAGTCACATATGCTAAAACATTTTTTGGTTGAGCGGTATAGTAAAATAAGAATAAAATTATGATGTACATCCTTCGGCATCTTATACAATTCTCCGTATTCTTTCAAAATGATAAAAACCAAATAATAACTTACTCTCATGATGTATAGCCTAAATTCCGTGGAAATGACTTCGAAACTCTAGGATGCAGAAATATCCCATTTGCATGTCAGTCTACTAGTGTCAGTTGAATTAGCAGTGTCTGGGATCATTCACGCCGGTCACCAAATTTCATGATTCATCATCAACGGAAAACAAGCAAGTGAAAGCATTTTACCTATAAGAAAGTCAATGAATCATCATTATGGACTGAAGAATCTCTTGAGCATAGCTTAGAAGGAATAAATTATCGAGTTAAAGCGAAAAAATTCTTATCCGTTTGTACGTCAAAATAAAAATAAGCTTTCAATCAACGCGCGTATTATACAGAGGTTTCCGCAGATTTGCATGATTTCCTGCAAGCCAGTTGTGGGCTCTTGGCCCTACTTATGTGTTGTTTAAATTTATCAATAACAAATTTTGTTAAAACTAAATAAAACACACTTTTTCACACTTTCGGTTTTGACGCGTGCTAGCAACTATCTTGCTAATCACCTTCACGGCTAAACTCTCTCTTCACCTGCCGCTGTTTATTTTGCCCTTCAACGACACCTTTCTGGTGATCCCTCTCGGGCTCCAGGAGAATCCAGCGACAATTTGCAAACGAGTTTTCTCCCCATTTTGCAACTCACAGCCCAACGAACTTGGATCCAGTCCTCGCAGAGTTATCCTTTGGCAAGTCGACTACTTGACTACTGCCGACTAGGATCGTAAAGGATCTAAGTGAGTTGTATCATTTCTAATCTTCACGTTCAATCTCTTTACTGGATTTTACGACTTTTCCACTAGAATAGTTTAGTAAATCCCTTATTAGCAGTTAGTCTACCCTCGAAAGTTTTCCATT
>JAYGXS010002141.1:0-11241 GCA_036362985.1 Ligula intestinalis | reverse complement strand
ATTTGATGGGAATATCGCTGCAGTTTCCTCTCAGGAATGCAAACGTTTAGATAGCCTCGTTAATTTGGTCGCAAGTGAGTCACAGGAAAGACAAATAAGATCGTACAATTTTATTCTGAAAAACGTTCCGAAATCAATTAGGCCAATGGACGTTGCAATGCATTTCCTCTGCTCCTGTGGATTTAACTATAAAATAGCAGAGGCTATAAGACTGTCATCTCGCAGTTAAAACCCACCCATTTTAGTCAAGCTATTTTCACCCATTGAAATAGACGCCATTTTTAAACAGCAAGAGCTTGTTTCCAAATATCTGAGAAATGCAATGTATTTCCTCTGTCATGATCTCACTCCAATGGAGCGAAGAATAGCGTCAAGTTCTTCGAATAAAATAGTGATTTTACCGCAAACGGCTCAAGTTCCTGGTCGTAGCCCTAGGAAGCCTAGCGAGCCATGTACTTTTATTCCTGCCAAACTTAGATTACTGCTCCCCAGTTTAGCAACTGTCTCATCCCCCTCAAGTCACCAGGTATCCCCGTCTACTTCCAACTTAAATGCTTCCCCAGTTGCCGTACCTAGTAATTCTGGTAGCCTCCTAGAAATTCCGAAAAGCCTTCTACGTCAGGTAGACCAACAGCTTCGATACTCAATCAGAGTCCTCCCAAACCTTCTATTAAAGCACCCAATTCAGGTCGTCGAAAGGGTGGGATCCGGAACTCAACCGCGAGCATGCAGCCTTCCCAAACACTAACTAAGCCTATACAACAGGAAGCTAACAAACATATAAGTTACCCTACTTATCACAGGTATCATACTGAGCCAGGCTTTCCACCGCTTTATCCTCATAGTTACCTTACCTCGCCCTCCAGCCTCTCTTTCCCGTCATTCCCGTCTTGGTTTTCCCAATTTCCCGGTAACTATCAGCAAACTCACCACGGCACGTATCCCTATGGCCCATCGATCTCACAGAGCTGTCTACCTGCAGCTTTCAGCTATCCCCCTCAGCTTTCTTATGTTAATTGTCCTGCTCCAGTCGATGGCTATTCTCCAAACTTCCAACCAAATTACCCACCTCCAAATTTTTATTACTAAATAAATATAACCCTAGTTCGATTACTCAAGCTTCACTAGATATCATCCTGCTTAATGCAAGATCTGTTTTAAATAAGATGCTCAACTTAGAGCTATTGCAATCGAGCTGAAACCAGATGTTATATGCATTACAGAGTCGTGGACCCATCCGCTAATTTCTGATGCTTTACTCATAATAGACAAGTATGATTTCTACCGTCAAGACCGCCCTAGTAAACGTGGTGGCGGTTGTCTCCTCTATATTAAAGCTATTTTTAAGCATTTCTCGTTCAACCAAGATGTTGAGTCATTCTCGGGCAATTACTGCTTTGCATCCATTATCCTGTCTCCCCGTCAAAAGGAGATTATTGGATGCATTTATAGTCCACCTAACTCATCATCGGAAGATGATGAAAAGCTTTGCGAAATATTTAGGCTGATTTCGGAGTCCGCCTTTGATGCTAAAGTTATCGCAGGGGATTTCAACTTTCCCGAAATTGATTGGTCATTTAACTGTTGTCCATCCAGATTTCAGCCCTTCCTAGATACCATCAATTTTTCAAACTGGTCTCAGTTGGTCTGTTTCCCAACAAGGGATCAGAATATTTTAGATTTAATTTTCACGAATGACATTTCCCCCCTTTTTGTTGACTACAATCAGAACCTATTCCCAAGTGACCATACTTTGATCCATTGTTGCTTTCCGCTTGCTTCTACGAAAAAGGCTAGCACCACTCGTACCTAGCGTGCGTTTGACCTAGCTGATATTAATTTAATTAACAACTTTATGGACTCACTAGACTGGCAAGAGCTTTCCTCCACGAACAGTGTAACAATTCTCGGTGACTGAATGACGGCAATTTCAAATAGCATTTTGGAATTTGTGCCGATCAAAATTGTTAAGCCTCATACTTCGGACCCCACCGTTCCTCATTTTCTTATGTCTAGACTGAAGATATTGCAAAGACAGTTGAAAGACCAGTCTACTAGTTCATTATCGGTGCACCTTAGAATCGCAGAGATTTTCGAATTAGCGTCTAAGATTGTCTTACACGTGACAAACATAGGGAATCTTGCACACTCAGCGAGTTAAACTCTGCAAAATCGATTGCCCAACTGTTCCGCCGTCGGTCCTCCGCTAAACGAGGTCATGAAATCCCCCCCCCCCTTACTGAATGAAAATAAAAACTTTGTGCAATATGATTCTGAGAAGGCTGAACTGTTCAATGCGTTCTTCGCAAAACACCTTACGACGGAATGTGAACCGGTCCCGTCGTTTCAGCCATGCTCAGTCAATACTATCAGTACCATAGATTTCTCCATAGAAGTAATTTGTAAGCACATTATCCGTCTAAAAAACTCGCACTCCTCGGGAACTGACGGCCTTCCAAATTCACCTATCAAGAGAGTATTCAGCTTCCCCCGATTGCTAAGTTATCTATTCTCAGCTTATCTTCTAAACGGTTTCTTTCCTGACTCATGGAAGACATCTATTATTCTTCCAGTCTTCAAGTCAGGATCTCGTTCGGACGTAAATAACTACCGAGGTGTTCATAAAACCCCGGCCCTAGCCAAACTTCTGGAAAAGATCATTTTTTATCAAATGCTCGATTTTTGTGTAGAAAATAAACTCTTAAGTGCCTCACAGCATGGAGTTCTACCTGGAAGATCATGCGAAACCTGCCACTGAGCATTCCTTAACCTGGTTACTTCCCTTCGTAATGAACAGCAATCAGTCATCGTGATTTACATTGACCTTAGTAAAGCTTTTGACAAGGTGCCTCATAGGCGCCTTTTAGTGAAACTGAAAGCCCTAGGCATCAGGCCTCCCCTCCTCGATTTCATTGCCTCCTACCTGTCTAACCGCAGCCAGAAGGTCTTAGTAGGCAATAGCTACTCGATGCTTCAGCCGATCACGAGTGGTGTATTACAAGGCACGGTTTTAGGTCCCCTCCTTTTCATTCTTTACATTAATGAAATTTCAACAGTGCTAAATAATTCGGAAAATTTCATTTATGCTGATGACCTTAAGTCTATTTACTCATTTTCTAAGGACACGGTCAGTAGTTGTGTTGATAAAGTTAACGCAGACTTGCGTACTCTCTCAAGTTGGAGCGCAACATGGCAGATGGAGTTTTCTCCATCAAAATGTAGTTTCTTGAGTTTTGGTCCCGCAAGACTTCCTGGACCCATTATCTTCCAAAATAACCCACTGTTAGAAAAATCTACGATAAAGGATTTGAGTCTTACTTACACGAATAACCTAGCAGTATCACCTCATGCAGATCGAATTTCTGCCAAGGCCGCACAGATATGTGGGTTTATATCGCATAACTTTTTCCTTCCAGAAATGAAGTTAAAACTATACCGCATGTTTGTTCTTCCTATACTAGAATACTGCTGCCCGCTTTTTGGCCTCATGACCCAGCATGACCGTAGTAAGATTGAAAAGGTTCAGCGAGTTTTCACTCGTAAAATATTTTCTGTTTCTGGGTGTGGTATGTGTTATACAGATAGATGTCCATTAGCAAACATTAAATTTCTTTGGATAAGAAGACTCGAAGCTGGTCTATGCTTTCTGTTTCGCGTCAACAATAGTCCTAATCTCCCACAAATTAACGCTCTCCTTCCAGTTGACCGACCTTACGCCACTCGTAACTCTTCCATGATAATTTAACCATCCCGTAGCTCCACATCTAACCGTTTTCGCTGTTTTACCTCCAAATATGCTTTTATTTGGAACAACCTTCCTCTCGATATTAGACTGTCTTCTACACTGTCGATTTTTAAAGGCAAATTATATGAGCATTTAAATTACGAGGAAATAAAGTCGCTACTGTCTGTTTCCTTTCCAAACACGCAAGTTGTAGATTTAGAAAAGGGTCCTCCTGGCATTTGAAGCTCTTCCCAGGATGCTAAAATGGTTTCTAAATATGTTAGCATTTCCCTCTGCAGAGTCAAGCATCACTTCCAAGAGCTGCGAATTCTTCTCCGTTTTCGCAACCTTCGCTGTGGTCTTCGCGATTGGCTCTGAAATCTGGTGGGTCGCAACTCGATGATGTTGCCTTGACTTCTACTGCCTTCTCCTGCCTTCCGGATGACCCCTTCCTAACTCAACGATATATTATTTTTTCCCATGACCGTAAACGTCCCGATGACAATTATTTTATAAGAGTTCACTGCTTATCATTATTATTTTTATTTTCACAATAGCACTAAGTTTGTAACGACAGGGCCCCTTGGGCCTTAAATATACAAATTATTATTAATTAAGAAGACGACAATGGAGTTCTTGGAGGAGAACAACCTACTGTCAGGGCTCCAACACGGCTTCAGAAAGAACCATTCTTGTCTTTCCAGCCTTCTACTCTCCACTGAGCAGTGGACTCGCGCACTAGATGAAGATTGTAAGGTTGACGTCATCTATACGGACTTCAAGAAGGCATTCGACAGCGTCCCACATAAGCGTCTAATGCATAAATTGTCAGCAATTGGCATAAGAGGAAACCTGCTGGCATGGATCAGAGATTTTCTCACAGGGCGATCGCAAACTGTGTGCATCGGTGACTCAAATTCAAACCCCACATCTGTTCTGAGTGGCGTCCCCCAAGGCTCTGTCTTAGGGCCACTGCTCTTACTTATCAATATCAACGACTGTGTCAACGACCTGGGTTGCAGCGCTTTCATGTTTGCCGATGACGTCAAACTCTGGCGAGCAATCAGGTCTGACGCCGATAGGAAAGCGCTTCAAGAGAGTCTCAATCGACTTAGCTGCTGGTCTGCTCGTTGGCTTTTAAACTTCAACATAAGTAAGTGTGTGGTTTTAAGACTCCGTACTAGAAGGACTGATGAGGAGAACGATTCCTTCCAATACCTCCTCGAGGGGCACCCGCTTTCAAATGTGAACGTACAAAAGGATCTCGGTGTTCTAATAAATTCCTCACTTAAACCATCTACTTAGTGTGCAAAGGCAGCTAAACGCGCGACACAGGTGCTGTTTGCGATTAGGCGGGGATTCGTCAACATTGACAAGGAGCTCTTCAGGAAAACCTACGGAGCGTTTGTTCGATCCCACTTGGATGTGCTTTACAAATAAACCTTATTATTATTATTAAGAAGGATTACCTGCACCTGGAACGAGTGCAGGCGAGGGCTACGAAGATGGTCAAGAATCTTGGTCATCTGCCTTATGAAGATAGACTGACCGAACTTGATCTTTTCCTTCTCAATTATAAACAACTCCGTGGGGACCTCATACAAACCTACCAAATTGTGAGAGGCCAAGACTGCGCCCTTGAATTTGATGATTTCTTTGAATTGGCTCGGACTAACCATCTGCGAGGTCATCCTTTTAAACTATAGAGGAAATCGGCCCGAATCGACGTTCGACGAAACGCCTTCTCTCAGAGGGTCATTGGAGCGTGGAACGGCCTCCCGGAAGCTGCGGTCCTCTCAGATACTGTTGACATTTTTAAGCACAAACTTGATTCTCATTTGCTGAGAAACTGTGGCAGATATAATGAACAAAGTGTCAGACGCAGCACCTTGCAACTGGCTCACACTTATCGCTGATGTTAAGCCTACATTTGTACATTTGTATTATGTACTATTGCTACGGTGGACCTAATATGCGATTTTGGTTATGAATAGGGAGCTCAAGGGCGAAAGCCTTCATCCCTTAATAAATTGACTTAAAGTGACTTAAGCTGAGTTGACGCATCAGCAGGCGAAATGTTTCATATCGTTTAAAGACATTAGTTCCAGAAGGAGAGGGTTTGCACAAGAACACAGTGTTCTCAGTCTTCCTTCAATGATTGTCGGCAAAAAATGCGCGCTATCGGCTGGAGGGTTAGCAGACTGCGGGCTGCCGCTTCAGCAGCATTATCTTCAGCATGAAGCATGGCGAGGTTCGTAGTCCACGAACGCCATCAGAGTGAAAGAGAGATTCCACCGAGTCAGCACCCAAAATTCGTGAAAGTTGTCCCGAATGTAGAAAACTAGTAATAGCTCTCTTAAACATAGGTTAGTTTTGCCGGGTTTTAGTACTTTTGGGCAGCTTATTCCAGATTGATATGACATTTACTGAAAAGAATTGCTAGTACTTAACTGTACGTGCCATAGGAAGAAATAAAAATACGTCTCGATGACTGGCACGTCGAGAGTGCTCAAGCTGCCTTATTGTACTAAGACGATTAAAGGTTTTGCCATTCAAAAGTTTAAACAGTAAAAATAGACCCTTCTGCAATCGACGAAGCCATAGAGGATCCAGCTTTATAAGTTCGCACCTTTGTTGGTAGTTTAAGTAACGGTCTTCTGTAGTGAAAACTCTTCTAGTGAAGAAGTGCTGCACCGATTCTATTTTCTTCCGTTCACTAGTGCGCAGAAGACTGAATAGGGGCGAGCAGTAATCAAGACTAGGTCTCGCGTAAATATTATGAAGGCTAGTTCTAACCTTGAAAGTCTTAAAATTTCTAAGGATAAATCCTGTGGTTCGGCGTGCTTTCGAGACTTTCAGGGCACAGTGCTCTGACAAATTGAGACTATTAGAGAAGGATATGCCCAACTCCTTGATAACTCCTGGGCCATTTCTTTCGTGGCCGTCAATGCTTAATTCCGGTTGATGACCGTCGCCAACAACCATAACGGAACATTTGTGCCATGGAAATGTGAGGCGCCATGTGCAACACCACTGGGCGAAGGCCTGAAGATCCTTTTTATCAGCTCGAGCACGATGTTGCCATCTGCCAGTTTGTGTCGATAAGCGACTTTTAAATCATCAGCCTGCATGAAGGGTCTTCCATACTGAAAACAATCTGAAACGTCCTTGACAAAGAGGCAAAATATTAGCGGACCCAGTACACTACCCTGTATAACTCAACTCATCACATGCGTGGGGTTGGAGATAACATTGGAAATTTTTACTCGTTGTGTGCAAGCACCCAAATAGGAAGATATAAAGTTCAGAGGCTTGCTACCTATGCCGAAGAAGACCAGTTTTGGAAGGAGGAGGTTATGATCGACCCGATCAAAGGCCTTAGTAAAATCAAAATAGACGCTATAAGTGGCAAAACCGCTGTCTCGAGATTGCAGCACATAATCAAAGAAAGAGAGTTGACAGGTGTCACAAGATCTTTTCTCAAGAAAGCCATGTTGAGCTGTGTTGAGCAGGTTGTTGTCTGTCAAATGAAGCATCATCTTTTCTTTGATCAATGTCTCCAAGATCTTCGAGGCTGTTGGAAATGTATTTATTGGCCTAAAGTTGTCGAATGATGTCGATCGGTCATGCTTGCGAATAGGGATTATGTGCGATTCCTTCCACAACGTAGGAAAGGTTTCGCTTTTAAGAGCAAGATTAAATACCTTACAAAGGATAGACGGAAAACTATCATTCGCTTCAGCCTTTAGAAGGCTAACTGGGACGCCATCTGGTCCTGGACTATAAGATTGACGATAACAGTCATATCCCAGAGGGTAAAATTTATGTTTTATAATGTAGGACTGAACGTTCGGAGTCGGCTACAGAAGGTATTGTCTTTGTCTCAGCGACATAAACAAAAGCTGGACAGGTAACAAAGACCAAAGTCTGAAGTCTAGTGTATCTTATTAGGGAAGGATCTGATATTTCAAAAAACACACAATAAAGGGTATGCTTGTGGTGTCTGAGCGAGGGCAGCTAAGTCATTCGGCAGTTGAAGGGCCACGAAACATAAAGAGCAATTATTCCAGTCCGATCCTGGGAAACAATGTGTGCCATTGATAGCGCCTTAAGAAAGTCGGTTAGTCGGTCAGTATATTTGAGAAAAAATAGGCTTGTGCCTTTGAAATCCCTATTTGTCACATCAGAATCCAAGCAAGTAAAAACAATGTTAGCATGCTTTCAGTCAGGAAAACATAGACCATCAGATGGTGTAGTGGTGTTTCAAGGTTAATTTGTCACATAGTTCACTTTGTGCTGTAGCATGTGTATATCATGTCGGTGTTTGAATGTTTCCACAGATTGGGACATAACAATCACCTCAGGTAGGTTATTCCACAGGTCCAAGACCAGATTAGAGAAAAAATACTTCTTCACATGTAATTGTCCTTGGGGCACATACAGTTTGAAGGGATGTCCCCGGAGAATATTTGTAGTGATGAGTTGGAAAAAAGTTGTCACATATGAGAGCGCATTTCAAGCCACGCACGATAGAGAAGGTGTGTATCAAGTCTGTGTGTAACTGTCTATAAGGCTAGAGATTAAGGTTATTTAGGCCGATCTCATAGTGTTGTGCATATGTTAGTGCACTTATATTCATGAATGTGTATAGCGGTAAGATATGGGAGAGCAAATGGCAGACAGGAAATCTGAGCACCATCATTATGTTGCAGTTTAAAAAACGCACTATCTAAATAATCATACAAATAAATTTCTTCCCACTTTTTCTTGGAGGATGGTGTTCCGTTCCTTTAAAATAGGTTCATACGACGGCTAAAAGTTGGATTTTTAATCGGCGGCAAAATCCAACTCTGTCTGCCCTCAAAAATAACGGGAAGTAGCATAATTGAACGCCTGCTTTTACGAGGAATTAATACACGGAAAATACACAAGCTATGCGTGCTGTAAAAAAATGGCAAATGTTTTTGGCTATGCCAAAAAGAAAACATAAATGGCTTTGACACACTTTCTTGCTAACAGGCAAATCACAATCTGCAATAATTGATTACCTAAGCGAAGCCTTCTGTCCTCAAGATTTATTCTCAGTTATCTAATGCTAAGGTTATATTTTCTTTCTTCGCAGCCTATCGCATCGATTTACCCAAGTATTCTAGATTCCGAATATTTGGTCCGTTCCGAAATAACTAAGTTATCAGCAACATCTAATTGGAATAAAGGATCCACATATGTGTGTGTGTTAAACTATGTTAAAGGTTTATTTCATGAGAAGTATAAAGTGTACTTTTAGTCCGGTGTCAGGTACTCATGGGAAGTCAAAATACTGGCTGTGGGCTTGGATCACGGTTTATTCGTTCTTTAAAACGACGGATACCATAACCTGAAGCCCGGTTCAATTGCATTGATTCTTTGTTTGTGGGTATAGTGTGTTGTTGTAGTTAGCAATTTTGTTACGCTTCAGACTGAATCGGAAGTAAGTTTCCATCATAATTGCGTATTTTTTTAAAAATCCATGTCTTCTTAATATAATTCAAAGACTTATGTCCTTTCATGTGTGTATTTTAAGCCTACATACCTCTTTTTCTCTACCTTTACCTGTCTAGGTATGACTGAATTCGAACTATGGACTTAAATATTAGCTGTACTTCGTCGTTAGACCTAGCGGTTCCCGACTCTTTTCCACTTCATGATACCGATTCACCTGAGGGGACATTTGGAGAGCCCATCCCTTTTGTCCCCGATGTAGGAAGCAACGTTGTAATTAATGAGCACAACAAAAACATACCCATTTTTGGATCGCCACCCAAAATATGGTCTGGAAAGAGGGTCCTCTGCTCTTTCTCATCTAATGGGTACGTTTATTTTGAGGACCATTTACTTTTTTAGCTCCGATTCCGACGAATATCCCTTCCATGCTGTTACATTTGGTGAATCAGCATCTTTGACAGGCTTGTCATATAACGTACGCAATTTTTTAGTTTTGACGGCATTTCCTTTAGGATCATAGCTATGCCAAAATGAACCAAGGCGAATCTAGAAATTGTCCGGAAAATGGTGACAATCAACTTGCTCTTTTGGCCAAATTAGCGCTTGCTAAACACGATAGTCCTGAGTCGTCGCACGTCGACTGTCTTGGAGATTTTGATTCTCCAGTCGACAACCTATGCATTTCAGATAGCTTGGTGGAACGCTCCTCCGGAACCACCAAAAGTTCAGGCGTACCACACGTAACGATTATAAAGCAGCCATATGTTTCCCCAACTAACGGGCACCAAGTTGCGAATAAGTTTCAACCACACCTCCCTGGCACTACCTGCAAGGTCACCCCCACGAATGGGAGAGCAATACTTTTAGCACCTACACGGGGCAGTCTAGCGGCGTCGGTCCAGATTCATAGGGTAACTTCTGTCGCTCCGCAACCGGTGCTACTGCGCACCGACATGCCGCCCATTTCTGTTGATGGCAACAGCGTGCAGAATCCTCCAGCCGCGGTTCCCGCCCAATTCCGCTGCATTTGTGGTTTCACTCACGATGACGGATGTCTTGTCCAATGCACTGGCTGTCGGTAAGTGCATATTCATTTTTCAACTGCGTTCTCCCTTGAGTAGTGGTGCTGAGCAGTGCCAACTTTGTAGCTTTATTGCTTTACCTACAGCATCAGCTCTCACAACTACAATTTCGTTATGCACCAGGTCTTGCTTTATTTTTGTTTTTATTATGGGTGAGTATCACTTAAAAACACGAGTTTTGCATTTACCTCTTGCTGACAATGCATTGGCAACAAATGTGACCTAATGTTTTCTGTTGTCGTCCATATTTAGAATTCTTCAACATGCTGAATGCATGACGCCACCGGGAACCATCCTGCCAAAGCCTTATTTCTGTGAAACCTGCCAACCGAGGCCAGTTATGCCGACTGAGGCGGCGAATTTACAACGCAAGAAACTTGCAGCAGCAGGTATTAGTCAGATGGCACCAACAAAGACGATCCGTTTGGCAAATGCTGGAATCCGTTTTCCAACGAATAAATTTAATTCTCCTACTGGTGCTATTCAGCACATTGCGCCTTCAAATCGATTTTTCTTGACGACGCCCGTAAATGGAGCACTTCCTGTTCGACCGATACAGGTCCGTTTGGGTGAGCTACCATCTGGGGCCGTGATCGGCCAGTCTGTAGGAAACACGACCATCTACCAAGTTGATGCTTCTGCATTAAATCAATTCCAGCCGCGTACCATCAACTTGGATCCAAGACCCTATGTCACATGTGGTCAGCGGGCTTCCAAGAGAAAGCAAGATTTATTTACACGTAAGTCTATCTTGATTTTCGCCAACACTCGATGTTTCAGGCTGCCTATTGAATTTTCCAACAAGAGCTAAGACTTTCTACTCTTAGTGCTGTCAATGGTTTTCTGGGATGGAATGTTACCTGTTGTCATGCGGTTCCTGTCGAAATAATGCTTGTGATCATTTTTTTTTCATGCGTTTAGCAAATTTCAACTGACTATTCGTTATCTTGT
>JAYGXS010002140.1:0-11244 GCA_036362985.1 Ligula intestinalis | reverse complement strand
CCTTCTTGCGTGTTGATAGTTTGTTAAACAGCATGCGGGCTCTGACGGGCTGACCTTTAATCGCGCGTGCTGGACTCGGGCGTGATGATTGCTCGACCATCTGGCCCTCCAGTATTGGCGTAAGATGACGCGGTGACCTGTCCGTTCCCCAAGTGGCGATTTGCTTTGGCCAAAGTGAGTCTCAGCAGCGAATATGGATTGGGCGAGTCATTGCACTTGTTGATGGATTGGGGGCCCGTGAACCACTACTCAAGTAATACTCGGCTCACCCGATTGTCAGCTCTCGCGAGAACTTCCGTCTCGTCAAATGTTAATGTGTGGCCGGGTCTAGTCGAATGAGCCGCAAATTGAGAGTTGGCATCATTTCGCCGCACTGCTATCGCATGCTCGGCAATTCGCGTCTTGAGGAGTCTGCCGGTTTCTCCGACATAGTTGCTTTGCCCACAATTTCACCAGATTCTGTAGACCGCTAGAGTTATTTCTTGTTGTGGCATTGTGTCTTTCGGTTTCATTAGCTGACGCCTTATGGTTGCCTCCGACTTGTGTGCGACTCCAGTTCGAAGTTGTGCGAAAAGGCGGCCGTTTGTATGGCTGCAGTAATGACTATATCCTACAAACGCTGCAAACTCTTGTGCATACACTACCAATATCTGCTACTGCTATCTGAATATAGCGCTGATGATGAATCCGCGACGGATCTCGAAACGTCAGACAAAAATGTATTGTCCCAGCGATCGCATCGTCTTCTTCTCAATTACTTCCTGGACTTGCATGTTCATTTGTATTGGCAATAGAGTTATTTTCTCAGCGAACACACGTGCTTCTTCTACTAAAACGCCCACTTTTTCTAACCGCATACCCTAACTGCTAATCCCAACATTTTTCCGCCCGCTACATCAAGCTGTACTTTGCTAGCCTGCTTTATTTCGCAGTGGGTCGTGCCTGGCCGACTAGGTCGCGTCGAAATGCAGTTTCCCAAAGGCTCACCGATGCGGTTACTCGAGGTCTCGATCAGCCAATCATAGTTCCCGCATCTACACGGTTTCAGCTAGACCGCATCAAAGTTTAAATCGTGTCCCATCGCTGCAACACGGGTTGCTACCTGCGACTTTGGGTCCAACCTCCCCACGGCCAGCTTATGCTCATACATTCGCGTTTGTAGTTGTCGGCTGGTTACTCCAACATAATAAAATATCCCGTAGCTGCACTGAAGTCAACGAACGACGTCTGACTTCTCTTGTTTAGATACAGGGTCTTTCGGTCACATTACTTGTTGTCGGATGGTGCTGGTAGGCTTGTGGGCAATCCCTATTCCAAGGGGCGCGAGAGATCTAGCCACAACTTCGGAAACGCCTTTCATTTACGGGTAGATGGGTAGACGAGACAACTACCCGAAACGTCAGGCTTGTAATAAACCTCTCCCGGTGAACGCTCCCATTTTTCTGATCTAACAGTTTAGATTTGCCATGTAATATCATAGAGCAAAGCCTGTTGTTTTCATGTATTGTACTCTCTTTTGAGTACTAAGATTAGAAGGACATTTTCCGAAAACCGTCCTTGAAAATCCCTATTTCTAACTACATACCCTAACTGATATGCGCAACTACTACTACTAACTGTCCTGCCTACTTAAAGAGTACACTTCAACATTAGGTTGCAACAGTACACGGCTTCCTGTTTAACGCCATATTGTCTAAACGGCGTCAACCATTAAAAACACTCAGTCACACAGAAACATTAATTTCTACATTTCGTTGCTAAATTGACTTCGATCTTGTGGGCAAAGCGGATCTAACCAACGCATAAAACAGTAAACTTGCTATTTACGACCAACTTCTACGTATGCCCACAATGCGATAGCAAAATCTCCCACGATATCATGTGTTACGACCACTCCAAGTTACTAATTTTGCAAAAACGAACATGTTCAACCTTCCTTGTGTTGTGAATGTGGCCAAAGCTGCGGTATCGCCATCTGATAATGCCTTGTGTGAGTCCCAAGGAAGAACACAACAAGTTGAACGTCAACGTAGAAGTTTTTGTACAAACCTAGTACACCATACTTAGGCAAGCGAATGCGTACAAGATTGGACCAATGAGATTTTGGTCTCAAGTAAGGTGCGAATTCATTGGCTCTGTGATTCATGCAGTTGGCATGTCTTGCGCCTGGGCGCAGCTGCGCGCGTCATCACGTGCACTCTGTTTGGGCGGACCCGTGGTCTGGCGTGCGAACGGCTGGTCAGGGTGGCGTGCACTCACAGTTAAACTGGGCTTTAACACCTTGCATTCAAAGTACCCTGGTCACACATACACCCCCCTGAATTGGTAAATCACCCGACGTTGCTGAGCCGTTCACGCAAAATACACGTGGAATTCGGATCGATATCTAGAATTCGCAGGGTTCGGATCGATGGCAGTTTCCTTCGAAAACGGCCCACATCCAGCTCTGGCGGCATTCTGCTAGAAAATGCCCGTCTATTCTATGGATCTCATTATGAAAATCCTACCGCTCTGGCTAGATAATTTATTTACTCCCCTTCTAAGGACGTACGAAGAAAAACTTGGGAAACTAAACCGGATCAGGCTCAGGCTTTAGGAGTATACGGTCAGTCACAGTTTTGCACCTTCGTTATGCTTGCTATGTCGTTGAAGGCAACGTTACTGAGTTCCAATGTAATGTGTGATAAGGCAGAAAACATTCACTCAAGCGTTGTGCTATAAAAGAGCATAAATATATAGGCATAAATCTATTTTAATAGTGGGATCTTTGAACTTTTATTAATGAAGCCTCCCATTTGCTGCTAGAAACATTCGGTTCCCGAACTTGTTGTTTTTCACTTCCTGTAGTGTTTTTGACAGACATGGACTGTGTTCTGTTTTACTACACCAAAAACTAGAAAAGTGGATACCATGCGTTTGTTTTACCACGAGAATGGATGTCCAAAAAGGCTATTTAAATCTAGTACATGTGGCAACATATATGTTGTATACTACAGTAGATTGCATATCTGATGAAGTGTGAAGATCACAATTCGTGTGAGTGATTTAACACACATTTGAGGTTGTTTATTTTGTTCACTGAGTGGAACAGTGGTGCAAACTTTTGTTCATTATAAGAGAGTTCAGGTCAGAGGGGCGAATAGGCACGGAATTGGGTCACATCCAATGTTTTTTGATATCCAAGGAACCTCCTATGACATTAAACGCTGCAGACCACAACTTCTTGTTTGTGAGTGTTGTACTGTAACTGATAATTAATGAGGATCAGCAGCTTGCTAATTTTATATGTCCAAAGGACAGATACTTTTGCCTGGAGCTCACGGATATGAAGAAAGTGCGTGGTTTTCTGAATAATTTCAGGCGTATTTATTCGCGGCTGCTATTGTAAACGTTCGCTTCTTTCGGCAATGAGTTGACCTGTTTGGGTGATTCTAAAGCCATGACCTGAACAGAGAGCTGCATAAGAAAGAACGTTTCAACGCTTGTGGCGCTGGGCCATTATTTTTCCCCCCTCCTTCCTTCTACAATGCCCGTGTCCCCCAACGTCATTTGTCTTTGCACGCAGCTGTCCAACTTGGTGACCTGAAAACCACAACTGGACCGACTTCCACTCGCAGACATAAGTGCGCACGCACGCCTGCACATGCGTGCCCGAGTAATTGCGGCTTCCAAAGGACCACTTCACACACCACCCCTTTGGCCAACGCAGCAGGGGGCCTTTGCAGGCAACATCCGCTCGGGCAACTTGCAACACACTAATAGCAAACCGCTTGAACTTGCTTCACAATCCTACTAAAGCAACTGTCATCACCCCACTCAACACACAGACAACATTCTCAGGCCTGGCTGGACGCAGTCAGCACGAGCCCTGACTTCGCCAGTTGCCACTGCCACCTGAGACCGGGTTCCCACTAGCACTCACGGCGGCCAAGGTCTGCTACACCAAACCTTCCTGCGGTGGATCTATCTCCCCTCCTCCATGTTTTTGATAACAGAGCAGACTCTCCCGACAAAGCTGTTCCGACTCCCTTTCCTCCTCGCCGCCGGGATTGAGGCCTACCCGGCGGGGCTCTGGATCCAAAAAGGGCTACTAGCCAGCCAGCCACTTGAGACTGCAACTGGGAGTTCTGTATATGACAGACCACTCCTTCTGGTGACTCTTGCCTTTTCCATTCAACCTGGGATTCGACCTGCTGATTGTAGCGATCTAGGCACAACCACGGCTTAGACCCGTACACACTCATTTCTTAGGCGAATATTTTAAGAAATATCTTATTTTGAAGTTTTTTTTAAAAACGTAGAACAAAATGGGCATTTAGGAACAATAGAATAAAATCACTGAGAATCGTTAAGCGCTGAGCAGCATTTCAGGAACAGTCAGTCTGATGCTCGTCGCAATCGAACCCTCGAAGTAATTACAAAGGAACGTGACAAGGGGAAATTTCTCTCAACATACCCAAAATAGACAATACAAGCGAACATGCTTGTACCAGGAGGCAATTGAGAAGAAGACTCGATCGCTGGGACAATTTGTTTATTCGCCTAACATTTCGATATCCGCCAGAGATTCGTTATCAGAGACATGAGTAGCAGAAACAGGTTAAGCATGCACAAAAGGTTTGCAGTATTTATAGGACATAATCATTACTGCAAGCATACAGCGACAATTAAAGTTAGTTGCCTTCTTGCGCGTGGATTGCCCAATCCATATTCATTCCTGAGACTCAATTTGGTCAAAGCAAGCCGTGATTCCACAGTATTTATAGGATACAGTCAATACTGCAAGCATACAGCAACAATTAAAGTTAATTGCCTTCTTGCGCGTGGATTGCTTGTTGGACGGCACGCGGGCTCTGACCTGCTGAACTTTAATCACGGGCGATGAGCTTGGGCGTGAGGACTGCTCGGCCATCTGGCTCCCCGGTGTTGGCGTAGGATGAGCCGGTGGCCTGCCCATTCCTCAAGTGACGGCTGGCTTCGGCCAAATCGAATCTCAGGATTGAATATGTATTGGGCAAATCGTTCCACTTGTTCATGGATTGGGGGCCCGTGAACCATGCTTCAAGTAGTTCTCGGCTCACCCGATTGTCACCTCTTGTGGGAATTTCGGCCTCATCAAATTTGAAGCTGTGGCCGGGTCTCGTCGAATGGGCCGCAACTTGATAATTGGCATCAAATCTGATGAGGCCAAAATTCCCGCAAAAAGTGACAATCGGGTCAGCCGAGAACTACTTGAGTCATGGTAAATGGGCCCCCAATCCATAAACATAATCCATAATCCACGTTCAACAGGTCAGAGCCCGCGTTCCGTCCAGCAAGCAATCCACGCACAAGAAGGCAATTAACGTTAATTGTCGCTGTATTTTTGCAGTAATGACTGTAACCTATAAATACTGCAAACTTCTGTGCATGCTTTACCTGTTTCTGCTACACATGTCTCTGATGATGAATCCATGACGGATGTCGAAACTTCAAGCAAATAAACAAATTGTCGCAGCGATCGAGTTTTCTTCTTCTTCTCAATACCCAGGATAGCATTTTTAAGATAACTCCTTTTTAAATATATTCAAATTTATCAGTCCCTTACCGGCGTGTTAGCTTATGAAAAACCTTAATCCCTGTGACGTCTCAATCATCAAAATCACGTGAAAATCTGGTTTATGAATTCCAGCGTGTTGGCCGAACGATAGAAGTTAAAAAACAACTGCACGCTCTGCGTACCAATGCTCTTTTGACCCCAAAATGTACGATACTTTACATTGCGCGTAATGTGGAAGCATACCTATTCGAAAATTTCACCAACGCACAACCTTTAAAACGTAATTCGAATTAGGCTACTTTATTTACTCGGCTGTTTGCATGGACAGACTAGCTCTTAAGAGTTTTCTTCGCAGCCCCGATTATTCACATTTTAAGAATTTTCTGTTCTTGTAAAAAAAAACAACTTTAACTTAACCATATATTATTACGTGAAAAGCCACAAAATGTCATCGTTTTAATATGATGTTTAATTTTATGCATTAAGACTTTGAGGAACACAGAGCTTGGACAATTTTTGCGTACCGGGGGTTTTCTTGTAAAAAGCCTTGGGTTTCATCAGTAAGTTGTACTTTATTTACAATCAAGATGGAGAGAAGACTAGCACTGTGAGCTTTAATTTGCAGCCCACATGTTATCCCACGCTTCCAGGGAAACTGCAAGACCGGTCAAACCTCTGCATTTTAATCTTAAATTAAAAGGGAAAACATTTAAAGTACGCAGATTTCCGTCACAGAAATATTCACGTAAATCCCTATAAAGAAAGTTAAGTATTACAGAACTTGGACGGTTTAAGTTCAGCAATGATACCCAGGTAAGCATTTCGGAAGTCAAGTTAGGCAAACGAACGTTTTCGATTAAATCATCATCAGGCAATGCAGTAATATAAGGGAGAGGAGAGTTAACGAAAGTTTTAGGCAAACCAATCAGTAGTAACAAGGCTGAAGAGGGGGAAGATAGAGGTGTAAAGGGATAAAGGGGATCAGATTCTAGTCCTTCTGGGGGACCAGAGAAATGGGGGTGGATTGGAGTAAAGGGAAGGAGTCCGACAAGTTGCTCATGTCGTCCCGTGGTCCTCGTCTCGAGTTTTGTTGGGAGATGTGAGGACGCAGATGTGGACGTCTTTTGACGGCGTCTGGGGCCTGTGGATGCTTGATGCCGCAGACCCATCACTGTTTCGCGGCGTTGTAAGAGGCGTGAGGGTGGATGTTGAAACGACGTTCGGTCACGGGAGCCTAAAGGCCGCTACAAATGCCTTTTGTGCACATGAAATGGGGTTTGTGTGGCGTATGGTCACTGTCTCTGCCGTCGCAATTATCCGCTGACGCAGGAACTTAGAATGTTGAGGCGGGAATTTATAGACAGCTCGAAACGCTTGGTTCACGTCTACCCGATAACCTCTGTCTACCATGTGAGCCAGAATTGCGCTTGATATCGACTTTGTCTCGCCTCTGTTTAGCCACGCAGGATGGTGCTCTCGCATGCTCTCGCATGCGCTTGGATAGACGCTTAATCGTTCGACCAATGTAATCTGCCCCTAGAATCTGATCCCCTTGATCCCTTCAAACCTCTCTCCCCCCTCTTCTCTCTTGTTACTACTGATTGGTTTGCCTAAAACTTTCGTTAACTGTACCCCCACTTATGTTACTGTATTGCCTGATGATTAATTTATCTAAAACGTTCGTTTGCCTAACTTGACTTCCTGAATATTACACAACTCTTGGCATACTAATAGCAAACGCTTATTTCGGATATTCCTTTTTCTTAGCAATGAAGTGAATCTGCAAATATGACCCTTACGACCATCTCATAAGGAATAATATGCAAAACAATTATCTCTTTGGTAGATGTTTAATGATAAATTGTACTTTCAAGGTTTTAATAAACAAATAACACAGAGTGCAGCTTTATGCAAAGATTTCTGAAGATACATAATATTGCAGTATTCAGTGGATATCCAGACACGATGCGAATTCAATTGAACTTCAGTAACGTATCTATGCAAAAATATATGTTAAGTAAGTCAGGTTTTCCTAACATACACCTACGCGTATGTTTACGAGTTAACCTGGAAGTTCTGTTTGCATTTATTGGCCGCAGGTACAACGATTTTTGACGTTACCCTTACATGACGCTTTCATTTTTTGAAGGTAGTCTATATTTCTAAAGAAAACAACAATACCTCTTACTTCGTTTTGGCACAAGTAGCTTATGTAGCCCCAATCATAAACCCCTAGTCCCAGAACTTTTTCCTGCAAAAACAGTGGTTATCGAGTTTTGTGGGGTGAGGAAATAGGATAGGCAGGGAAGGAAATTTTGAAGTAAGAATAAAGTGAAAAAATGTGGTCGAATTCGCTTACCATGGCCGCTGGGAGCAGGTTGTTACGCATGTAAATTGAAGGTGTGCGCGGCGCTTCGCCAGAACGGTAAATTGGACGTCAAGTAAGTTGAAGTATACGCCCTCCTAACCGCCATTTCAATTTCTCCGGAAATTCAAGAAACCTGCAGTTTGATAATCGGGTTTTTTCGCAATAAGTTAAATGATATTACAGATTAGGAAAATGTACAGATATAAATCAACAACACTTCTAATTACAGAAAAATAAAAATGCATTTAGCATTTATAAAAGTGTATTCCGCTGCGTGTCCTAATTTCCCGCCCATAAAGCCCGATAAACACCATTTTCATAGGAAAACATGCAGGTTTTAGTGGTTAATGAGTGGGGCTACATAAGCTACTGTTGCCTTTTTTTTAAATTGGCATACGACCGCTCATTATTGATTCAAAATTGGCTTGCATGTGGTGAGTACCAGTTTTCCAGTGGTAACAAGACATTCGCAAATTTCGACATGTTGCATAAGTTAGGTCTAATTTGGGACGTATGAGTAGTTTGGTTCGGTGATAGAGCTACCGATCTTGGATTGGAACTGGTACCATCCTGGGATATAGCCCAAAAACATATCCAATGTGCGAGTATCTTCAAATG
The DNA here is from genome assembly GCA_036362985.1 of Ligula intestinalis. NCBI lineage: Eukaryota > Metazoa > Platyhelminthes > Cestoda > Diphyllobothriidea > Diphyllobothriidae > Ligula > Ligula intestinalis. Next base: position 2,719 of record JAYGXS010002140.1, on the reverse strand, counting down.
TTTCTCCTTCTTAGAGTGACAGTGTCTGTGGCACCGCATGCGATCTGCGAGTATTTTGAAGGTGGTCTGAGTTTCGTCATTTCTGGGAGTCGCTTTTACTGCAAAAACGCCCCAAATGGTTATGCTCATCCAGACGCATGGTTGGTAGAGTTGCCGACAAACACAAGGCAGTCTAGAATGTCGATTATTGGCATATTGGCCGTCATAAGTCATAAGTGGTCCCCCACTCGAGCCTCGAACTCGCGGCCAATTTGATCAGAGTCAAACGCCCTAACCATTGAGCCATGAGCAAGCCTTAAAGGTCGCGAGTTCGATGCTCGAGTGGAGCACCATTTAGGTCTGAACATGACGGGTTGACGACGGCTAATTAGCTGGAATTTTGCATCCTGGTCTCCCTTATCCTTACTGGCAATAACATCTACCTATAATACGAGGGAGAGAGAGAGAGAAAGGAATGCTATATTTCGAATTTAAAATCCTTAACTTTCAGCAAAAATGGCTCCATTCACAGGGAGCAAAGGACAGGGTAAAAAAGAGGTCATGATAAAAGGTCAAAAGTAATGTAATACTCCAAATGAAAGTTTTACACGATATCCACATCTATTATGGAGCCATGTCAGCTTTAAACTTCTCAATTTCTGCTTCTTCACATGTGAGGTAGCGGGCCAGGAATGGGAGAAGAGTGATTATTTGCCAATGTACGGCAAGACATATGACAGAAGCCTCGGTGCGTTGTACGGAAAGACTTCACAGCCATTAGTTCAGAGTGTAGAGGGTGAGCAGCCTCACTAAGGATGCGAACAGCAGATTGTTTGACCATTGTAAACTGGCGCTGTTATATAATATAAGCATTAATACATAGGAAACACCGGCAGCTGAGGATGGCATTCGGAGGATACGTTTAATAGTGACCAGGACTTTTTAAGTAAAGCTGGAAAAATAACTGAAGAGCAGTAAAGAATGAGGGGGAATACAGGCATCTATACTTTGCCAGATTGGGGCTTGTGGTGTGCGATATGAACGCAAGCGGCGTATATAATGTAAAAGTTTACGGATTTTATAAAAAGGCCTTCTTTATGAAAAGCAAATGTAAGATTGGATGCCAAAGTAACCATAAGGTACCGGAAAGAGGATATATCATTGGGCAGAATGTCAATGTTTTTAGGACTAGGAGAGGGTCGCAGTTGAACTGCCTTCCAGTCGTTAGATAGAAGGTCATTTGCTGACGACCATGTTGGTACGTGGTCCAGGCCATCCTTCAGAACTTGAAGATGTTTCGGACTTTTAAGATGATGACTAACAACCATATTATCAGCATATTTAACATACGAAGATTCATTTGGCGATGGTAGGTCAACAGTGTGGAGGGAGTAGAGATTATGGGATAATATAGAGCCTTGCAGAACTCCACAGTTGTTCGGAAGGCCCGTGGATTTTCACTTGCCGCACTGAAAGAATTGAGTGCGGGAAGTGAAATAGTCCCCAAGCTAAGAGAGAGCCCAGCCGGGAGAGCCGCATGCAGAAGTTTCGTTAGGAAGAAGAAGGCAAGGGACTGTATTAAAGGCTGATGAGTAGTCGAGAAAAGCGCATCCGTATGCACGGCAGCCCTTATCTAAATCTCTTAGATCAGAATGGACTACCAGAGCAACAGCGTCTAATATACTGCGCCTAGCCTTATACCAGCTGTTACTGCTGTCAGGGCCTCTGGCGAAGCCCAAACCAGAGCGGGACAGATGAGTCCCGCTAGCGGAAAGGTGAACGGTCCTCAACGACACGTTTGGTTGTTGGTACCGCAATCTACTACTACTACTAGCTAAAGCATATGCAAATTAGCTTTTTCCTAAAAAGGGCTCACAATTCCCTGCTCGACATGACATATTAAACAAGGAAAACAGAGAACACTATTAATAGGAGCGCAAAGATTTCTGTCTAAATGGCTAGTCGCCGCTATTTGACAAACAAGTTCCCAACTTGCATATGTGTGAAGGATCCAAGAAAATTTGATTTCATTTTCACTGAGCAAGTGGACCGTATCAATTTTTATAGCCCAGTTTATTCTGACCCGGCCAATAGACAGAAGAAGCTAGGAGGGCAGTTCAGAGAGGAGGCCTTTATTCCGGCAATATAGAAATAGCATGATCCTTAGCTTTCAGCCGTTTTATGAGGCTCTTGCCTTCTTGAACACTCCTGGCGCAATAGCATATGTCTGCTGTTCTGGCCTGCCACTGATCGATAGTTTGCCGCGCTTCGTTAGTAGACGTGACGCATGCCCTCTAATCGATCGTTCCCCAAGCTGCGTGAATGGTCGTCAGGTGTGCACGGTGATCGATAATTCCTCACGCTATGTGAGTGGTCGTTAGCGTTCGCCGTTTGCCTGTGCGCATGATTCCAGGCCGTGGGCTCTGATTGCATGGCCGTTCGCGTGCCTATAAGATCAACAATCAAGCATAGCTCTGGAGGGCGTTTTTGCACTTGACTGAACTTGTCCTTCCCTAGCTGGAATTAGCGCATCCAACCCACAGAACACTGCATTTGCTAGCCGCGACATGATAACCGGGATCTGAGCATCATGATTTGATTTCGCAGGGTGACAGCGACGATTATCTTTGTCGATTGACTTCATTGTGATGACTTCATTGTGGTTGACTTCATTGTGATGGGAGTCGGACCCACACATCAGGCAAGGCTTTTGCACAGCCAACGCTCTACCATTGAGCTA
>JAYGXS010002139.1:0-11245 GCA_036362985.1 Ligula intestinalis | reverse complement strand
CCTTCTTGCGTGTTGATAGTTTGTTAAACAGCATGCGGGCTCTGACGTGCTGACCTTTAATCGCGCGTGCTGGACTCGGGCGTGATGATTGCTCGACCATCTGGCCCTCCAGTATTGGCGTAAGATGACGCGGTGACCTGTCCGTTCCCCAAGTGGCGATTTGCTTTGGCCAAAGTGAGTCTCAGCAGCGAATATGGATTGGGCGAATCATTGCACTTGTTGATGGATTGGGGGCCCGTGAACCACTACTCAAGTAATACTCGGCTCACCCGATTGTCAGCTCTCGCGAGAACGTCCGTCTCGTCAAATGTTAATGTGTGGCCGGGTCTAGTCGAATGAGCCGCAAATTGATAGTTGGCATCATTTCGCCGCACTGCTATCGCATGCTCGGCAATTCGCGTCTTGAGGAGTCTGCCGGTTTCTCCGACATAGTTGCTTTGCCCACAATTTCACCAGATTCTGTAGACCGCTAGAGTTATTTCTTGTTGTGGCATTGTGTCTTTCGGTTTCATTAACTGACGCCTTATGGTTGCCTCCGACTTGTGTGCGACTCCAGTTCGAAGTGGTGCGAGAAGGCGGCCGTTTGTATGGCTGCAGTAATGACTATATCCTACAAACGCTGCAAACTCTTGTGCATACACTACCAATATCTGCTACTGCTATCTGAATATAGCGCTGATGATGAATCCGCGACGGATCTCGAAACGTCAGACAAAAATGTATTTTCCCAGCGATCGCATCGTCTTCTTCTCAATTACTTCCTGGACTTGCATGTTCATTTGTATTGGCAATAGAGTTATTTTCTCAGCGAACACACGTGCTTCTTCTACTAAAACGCCCGCTTTTTCTAACCGCATACTTTAACTGCTAATCCCAACATTTTTTCCGCCCGCTACATCAAGCTGTACTTTGCTAGCCTGCTTTATTTCGCAGTGGGTCGTGCCTGGCCGACTAGGTCGCGTCGAAATGCAGTTTCCCAAAGGCTCACCGATGCGGTTACTCGAGGTCTCGATCAGCCAATTATAGTTCCCGCATCTACACGGTTTCAGCTAGACCGCATCAAAGTTTAAATCGTGTCCCATCGCTGCAACACGGGTTGCTACCTGCGACTTTGGGTCCAACCTCCCCACGGCCAGCTTATGCTCATACATTCGCGTTTGTAGTTGTCGGCTGGTTACTCCAACATAATAAAATATCCCGTAGCTGCACTGAAGTCAACGAACGACGTCTGACTTCTCTTGTTTAGATACAGGGTCTTTCGGTCACATTACTTGTTGTCGGATGGTGCAGGTAGGCTTGTGGGCAATCCCTATTCCAAGGGGCGCGAGAGATCTAGCCACAACTTCGGAAACGCCTTTCATTTACGGGTAGATGGGTAGACGAGACAACTACCCGAAACGTCAGGCTTGTAATAAACCTCTCCCGGTGAACGCTCCTCTTTTTCTGATCTAACAGTTTAGATTTGCCATGTAATATCATAGAGCAAAGCCTGTTGTCTTCATGCATTGTACTCTCTTTTGAGTACTAAGATTAGAAGGACATTTTCCGAAAACCGTCCTTGAAAATCCCTATTTCTAACTACATACCCTAACTGATATGCGCAACTACTACTACTAACTGTCCTGCCTACTTAAAGAGTACACTTCAACATTAGGTTGCAACAGTACACGGCTTCCTGTTTAACGCCATATTGTCTAAACGGCGTCAACCATTAAAAACACTCAGTCACACAGAAACATTAATTTCTACATTTCGTTGCTAAATTGACTTCGATCTTGTGGGCAAAGCGGATCTAACCAACGCATAAAACAGGAAACTTGCTATTTACGACCAACTTCTACGAATGCCCACAATGCGATAGCAAAATCTCCCACGATATCATGTGTTACGACCACTCCAAGTTACTAATTTTGCAAAAACGAACATGTTCAACCTTCCTTGTGTTGTGAATGTGGCCAAAGCTGCGGTATCGCCATCTGATAATGCCTTGTGTGAGTCCCAAGGAAGAACACAACAAGACGAACGTCAACGTAGAAGTTTTTGTACAAACCTAGTACACCATACTTAGGCAAGCGAATGCGTACAAGATTGGACCAATGAGATTTTGGTCTCAAGTAAGGTGCGAATTCATTGGCTCTGTGATTCATGCAGTTGGCATGTCTTGCGCCTGGGCGCAGCTGCGCGCGTCATCACGTGCACTCTGTTTGGGCGGACCCGTGGTCTGGCGTGCGAACGGCTGGTCAGGGTGGCGTGCACTCACAGTTAAACTGGGCTTTAACACCTTGCATTCAAAGTACCCTGGTCACACATACACCCCCCTGAATTGGTAAATCACCCGACGTTGCTGAGCCGTTCACGCAAAATACACGTGGAATTCGGATCGATATCTAGAATTCGCAGGGTTCGGATCGATGGCAGTTTCCTTCGAAAACGGCCCACATCCAGCTCTGGCGGCATTCTGCTAGAAAATGCCCGTCTATTCTATGGATCTCATTATGCAAATCCTACCGCTCTGGCTAGATAATTTATTTACTCCCCTTCTAAGGACGTACGAAGAAAAACTTGGGAAACTAAACCGGATCAGGCTCAGGCTTTAGGAGTATACGGTCAGTCACAGTTTTGCACCTTCGTTATGCTTGCTATGTCGTTGAAGGCAACGTTACTGAGTTCCGATGTAATGTGTGATAAGGCAGAAAACATTCACTCAAGCGTTGTGCTATAAAAGAGCATAAATATATAGGCATAAATCTATTTTAATAGTGGGATCTTTGAACTTTTATTAATGAAGCCTCCCATTTGCTGCTAGAAACATTCGGTTCCCGAACTTGTTGTTTTTCACTACCTGTAGTGTTTTTGACAGACATGGACTGTGTTCTGTTTTACTACACCAAAAACTAGAAAAGTGGATACCATGCGTTTGTTTTACCACGAGAATGGATGTCCAAAAAGGCTATTTAAATCTAGTACATGTGGCAACATATATGTTGTATACTACAGTAGATTGCATATCTGATGAAGTGTGAAGATCACAATTCGTGTGAGTGATTTAACACACATTTGAGGTTGTTTATTTTGTTCACTGAGTGGAACAGTGGTGCAAACTTTTGTTCATTATAAGAGAGTTCAGGTCAGAGGGGCGAATAGGCACGGAATTGGGTCACATCCAATGTTTTTTGATATCCAAGGAACCTCCTATGACATTAAACGCTGCAGACCACAACTTCTTGTTTGTGAGTGTTGTACTGTAACTGATAATTAATGAGGATCAGCAGCTTGCTAATTATATATGTCCAAAGGACAGATACTTTTGCCTGGAGCTCACGGATATGAAGAAAGTGCGTGGTTTTCTGAATAATTTCAGGCGTATTTATTCGCGGCTGCTATTGTAAACGTTCGCTTCTTTCGGCAATGAGTTGACCTGTTTGGGTGATTCTAAAGCCATGACCTGAACAGAGAGCTGCATAAGAAAGAACGTTTCAACACTTGTGGCGCTGGGCCATTATTTTTCCCCCCTCCTTCCTTCTACAATGCCCGTGTCCCCCAACGTCATTTGTCTTTGCACGCAGCTGTCCAACTTGGTGACCTGAAAACCACAACTGGACCGACTTCCACTCGCAGACATAAGTGCGCACGCACGCCTGCACATGCGTGCCCGAGTAATTGCGGCTTCCAAAGGACCACTTCACACACCACCCCTTTGGCCAACGCAGCAGGGGGCCTTTGCAGGCAACATCCGCTCGGGCAACTTGCAACACACTAATAGCAAACCGCTTGAACTTGCTTCACAATCCTACTAAAGCAACTGTCATCACCCCACTCAACACACAGACAACATTCTCAGGCCTGGCTGGACGCAGTCAGCACGAGCCCTGACTTCGCCAGTTGCCACTGCCACCTGAGACCGGGTTCCCACTAGCACTCACGGCGGCCAAGGTCTGCTACACCAAACCTTCCTGCGGTGGATCTATCTCCCCTCCTCCATGTTTTTGATAACAGAGCAGACTCTCCCGACAAAGCTGTTCCGACTCCCTTTCCTCCTCGCCGCCGGGATTGAGGCCCACCCGGCGGGGCTCTGGATCCAAAAAGGGCTACTAGCCAGCCAGCCACTTGAGACTGCAACTGGGAGTTCTGTATATGACAGACCACTCCTTCTGGTGACTCTTGCCTTTTCCATTCAACCTGGGATTCGACCTGCTGATTGTAGCGATCTAAGCACAACCACGGCTTAGACCCGTACACACTCATTTCTTAGGCGAATATTTTAAGAAATATCTTATTTTGAAGTTTTTTTTAAAAACGTAGAACAAAATGGGCATTTAGGAACAATAGAATAAAATCACTGAGAATCGTTAAGCGCTGAGCAGCATTTCAGGAACAGTCAGTCTGATGCTCGTCGCAATCGAACCCTCGAAGTAATTACAAAGGAACGTGACAAGGGGAAATTTCTCTCAACATACCCAAAATAGACAATACAAGCGAACATGCTTGTACCAGGAGGCAATTGAGAAGAAGACTCGATCGCTGGGACAATTTGTTTATTCGCCTAACATTTCGATATCCGCCAGAGATTCGTTATCAGAGACATGAGTAGCAGAAACAGGTTAAGCATGCACAAAAGTTTTGCAGTATTTATAGGACATAATCATTACTGCAAGCATACAGCGACAATTAAAGTTAGTTGCCTTCTTGCGCGTGGATTGCCCAATCCATATTCATTCCTGAGACTCAATTTGGTCAAAGCAAGCCGTGATTCCACAGTATTTATAGGATACAGTCAATACTGCAAGCATACAGCAACAATTAAAGTTAATTGCCTTCTTGCGCGTGGATTGCTTGTTGGACGGCACGCGGGCTCTGACCTGCTGAACTTTAATCACGGGCGATGAGCTTGGGCGTGAGGACTGCTCGGCCATCTGGCTCCCCGGTGTTGGCGTAGGATGAGCCGGTGGCCTGCCCATTCCTCAAGTGACGGCTGGCTTCGGCCAAATCGAATCTCAGGATTGAATATGTATTGGGCAAATCGTTCCACTTGTTCATGGATTGGGGGCCCGTGAACCATGCTTCAAGTAGTTCTCGGCTCACCCGATTGTCACCTCTTGTGGGAATTTCGGCCTCATCAAATTTGAAGCTGTGGCCGGGTCTCGTCGAATGGGCCGCAACTTGATAATTGGCATCAAATCTGATGAGGCCAAAATTCCCGCAAAAAGTGACAATCGGGTCAGCCGAGAACTACTTGAGTCATGGTAAATGGGCCCCCAATCCATAAACATAATCCATAATCCACGTTCAACAGGTCAGAGCCCGCGTTCCGTCCAGCAAGCAATCCACGCACAAGAAGGCAATTAACGTTAATTGTCGCTGTATTTTTGCAGTAATGACTGTAACCTATAAATACTGCAAACTTCTGTGCATGCTTTACCTGTTTCTGCTACACATGTCTCTGATGATGAATCCATGACGGATGTCGAAACTTCAAGCAAATAAACAAATTGTCGCAGCGATCGAGTTTTCTTCTTCTTCTCAATACCCAGGATAGCATTTTTAAGATAACTCCTTTTTAAATATATTCAAATTTATCAGTCCCTTACCGGCGTGTTAGCTTATGAAAAACCTTAATCCCTGTGACGTCTCAATCATCAAAATCACGTGAAAATCTGGTTTATGAATTCCAGCGTGTTGGCCGAACGATAGAAGTTAAAAAACAACTGCACGCTCTGCGTACCAATGCTCTTTTGACCCCAAAATGTACGATACTTTACATTGCGCGTAATGTGGAAGCATACCTATTCGAAAATTTCACCAACGCACAACCTTTAAAACGTAATTCGAATTAGGCTACTTTATTTACTCGGCTGTTTGCATGGACAGACTAGCTCTTAAGAGTTTTCTTCGCAGCCCCGATTATTCACATTTTAAGAATTTTCTGTTCTTGTAAAAAAAAACAACTTTAACTTAACCATATATTATTACGTGAAAAGCCACAAAATGTCATCGTTTTAATATGATGTTTAATTTTATGCATTAAGACTTTGAGGAACACAGAGCTTGGACAATTTTTGCGTACCGGGGGTTTTCTTGTAAAAAGCCTTGGGTTTCATCAGTAAGTTGTACTTTATTTACAATCAAGATGGAGAGAAGACTAGCACTGTGAGCTTTAATTTGCAGCCCACATGTTATCCCACGCTTCCAGGGAAACTGCAAGACCGGTCAAACCTCTGCATTTTAATCTTAAATTAAAAGGGAAAACATTTAAAGTACGCAGATTTCCGTCACAGAAATATTCACGTAAATCCCTATAAAGAAAGTTAAGTATTACAGAACTTGGACGGTTTAAGTTCAGCGATGATACCCAGGTAAGCATTTCGGAAGTCAAGTTAGGCAAACGAACGTTTTCGATTAAATCATCATCAGGCAATGCAGTAATATAAGGGAGAGGAGAGTTAACGAAAGTTTTAGGCAAACCAATCAGTAGTAACAAGGCTGAAGAGGGGGAAGATAGAGGTGTAAAGGGATAAAGGGGATCAGATTCTAGTCCTTCTGGGGGACCAGAGAAATGGGGGTGGATTGGAGTAAAGGGAAGGAGTCCGACAAGTTGCTCATGTCGTCCCGTGGTCCTCGTCTCGAGTTTTGTTGGGAGATGTGAGGACGCAGATGTGGACGTCTTTTGACGGCGTCTGGGGCCTGTGGATGCTTGATGCCGCAGACCCATCACTGTTTCGCGGCGTTGTAAGAGGCGTGAGGGTGGATGTTGAAACGACGTTCGGTCACGGGAGCCTAAAGGCCGCTACAAATGCCTTTTGTGCACATGAAATGGGGTTTGTGTGGCGTATGGTCACTGTCTCTGCCGTCGCAATTATCCGCTGACGCAGGAACTTAGAATGTTGAGGCGGGAATTTATAGACAGCTCGAAACGCTTGGTTCACGTCTACCCGATAACCTCTGTCTACCATGTGAGCCAGAATTGCGCTTGATATCGACTTTGTCTCGCCTCTGTTTAGCCACGCAGGATGGTGCTCTCGCATGCTCTCGCATGCGCTTGGATAGACGCTTAATCGTTCGACCAATGTAATCTGCCCCTAGAATCTGATCCCCTTGATCCCTTCAAACCTCTCTCCCCCCTCTTCTCTCTTGTTACTACTGATTGGTTTGCCTAAAACTTTCGTTAACTGTACCCCCACTTATGTTACTGTATTGCCTGATGATTAATTTATCTAAAACGTTCGTTTGCCTAACTTGACTTCCTGAATATTACACAACTCTTGGCATACTAATAGCAAACGCTTATTTCGGATATTCCTTTTTCTTAGCAATGAAGTGAATCTGCAAATATGACCCTTACGACCATCTCATAAGGAATAATATGCAAAACAATTATCTCTTTGGTAGATGTTTAATGATAAATTGTACTTTCAAGGTTTTAATAAACAAATAACACAGAGTGCAGCTTTATGCAAAGATTTCTGAAGATACATAATATTGCAGTATTCAGTGGATATCCAGACACGATGCGAATTCAATTGAACTTCAGTAACGTATCTATGCAAAAATATATGTTAAGTAAGTCAGGTTTTCCTAACATACACCTACGCGTATGTTTACGAGTTAACCTGGAAGTTCTGTTTGCATTTATTGGCCGCAGGTACAACGATTTTTGACGTTACCCTTACATGACGCTTTCATTTTTTGAAGGTAGTCTATATTTCTAAAGAAAACAACAATACCTCTTACTTCGTTTTGGCACAAGTAGCTTATGTAGCCCCAATCATAAACCCCTAGTCCCAGAACTTTTTCCTGCAAAAACAGTGGTTATCGAGTTTTGTGGGGTGAGGAAATAGGATAGGCAGGGAAGGAAATTTTGAAGTAAGAATAAAGTGAAAAAATGTGGTCGAATTCGCTTACCATGGCCGCTGGGAGCAGGTTGTTACGCATGTAAATTGAAGGTGTGCGCGGCGCTTCGCCAGAACGGTAAATTGGACGTCAAGTAAGTTGAAGTATACGCCCTCCTAACCGCCATTTCAATTTCTCCGGAAATTCAAGAAACCTGCAGTTTGATAATCGGGTTTTTTCGCAATAAGTTAAATGATATTACAGATTAGGAAAATGTACAGATATAAATCAACAACACTTCTAATTACAGAAAAATAAAAATGCATTTAGCATTTATAAAAGTGTATTCCGCTGCGTGTCCTAATTTCCCGCCCATAAAGCCCGATAAACACCATTTTCATAGGAAAACATGCAGGTTTTAGTGGTTAATGAGTGGGGCTACATAAGCTACTGTTGCCTTTTTTTTAAATTGGCATACGACCGCTCATTATTGATTCAAAATTGGCTTGCATGTGGTGAGTACCAGTTTTCCAGTGGTAACAAGACATTCGCAAATTTCGACATGTTGCATAAGTTAGGTCTAATTTGGGACGTATGAGTAGTTTGGTTCGGTGATAGAGCTACCGATCTTGGATTGGAACTGGTACCATCCTGGGATATAGCCCAAAAACATATCCAATGTGCGAGTATCTTCAAATGTTTCTCCTTCTTAGAGTGACAGTGTCTGTGGCACCGCATGCGATCTGCGAGTATTTTGAAGGTGGTCTGAGTTTCGTCATTTCTGGGAGTCGCTTTTACTGCAAAAACGCCCCAAATGGTTATGCTCATCCAGACGCATGGTTGGTAGAGTTGCCGACAAACACAAGGCAGTCTAGAATGTCGATTATTGGCATATTGGCCGTCATAAGTCATAAGTGGTCCCCCACTCGAGCCTCGAACTCGCGGCCAATTTGATCAGAGTCAAACGCCCTAACCATTGAGCCATGAGCAAGCCTTAAAGGTCGCGAGTTCGATGCTCGAGTGGAGCACCATTTAGGTCTGAACATGACGGGTTGACGACGGCTAATTAGCTGGAATTTTGCATCCTGGTCTCCCTTATCCTTACTGGCAATAACATCTACCTATAATACGAGGGAGAGAGAGAGAGAAAGGAATGCTATATTTCGAATTTAAAATCCTTAACTTTCAGCAAAAATGGCTCCATTCACAGGGAGCAAAGGACAGGGTAAAAAAGAGGTCATGATAAAAGGTCAAAAGTAATGTAATACTCCAAATGAAAGTTTTACACGATATCCACATCTATTATGGAGCCATGTCAGCTTTAAACTTCTCAATTTCTGCTTCTTCACATGTGAGGTAGCGGGCCAGGAATGGGAGAAGAGTGATTATTTGCCAATGTACGGCAAGACATATGACAGAAGCCTCGGTGCGTTGTACGGAAAGACTTCACAGCCATTAGTTCAGAGTGTAGAGGGTGAGCAGCCTCACTAAGGATGCGAACAGCAGATTGTTTGACCATTGTAAACTGGCGCTGTTATATAATATAAGCATTAATACATAGGAAACACCGGCAGCTGAGGATGGCATTCGGAGGATACGTTTAATAGTGACCAGGACTTTTTAAGTAAAGCTGGAAAAATAACTGAAGAGCAGTAAAGAATGAGGGGGAATACAGGCATCTATACTTTGCCAGATTGGGGCTTGTGGTGTGCGATATGAACGCAAGCGGCGTATATAATGTAAAAGTTTACGGATTTTATAAAAAGGCCTTCTTTATGAAAAGCAAATGTAAGATTGGATGCCAAAGTAACCATAAGGTACCGGAAAGAGGATATATCATTGGGCAGAATGTCAATGTTTTTAGGACTAGGAGAGGGTCGCAGTTGAACTGCCTTCCAGTCGTTAGATAGAAGGTCATTTGCTGACGACCATGTTGGTACGTGGTCCAGGCCATCCTTCAGAACTTGAAGATGTTTCGGACTTTTAAGATGATGACTAACAACCATATTATCAGCATATTTAACATACGAAGATTCATTTGGCGATGGTAGGTCAACAGTGTGGAGGGAGTAGAGATTATGGGATAATATAGAGCCTTGCAGAACTCCACAGTTGTTCGGAAGGCCCGTGGATTTTCACTTGCCGCACTGAAAGAATTGAGTGCGGGAAGTGAAATAGTCCCCAAGCTAAGAGAGAGCCCAGCCGGGAGAGCCGCATGCAGAAGTTTCGTTAGGAAGAAGAAGGCAAGGGACTGTATTAAAGGCTGATGAGTAGTCGAGAAAAGCGCATCCGTATGCACGGCAGCCCTTATCTAAATCTCTTAGATCAGAATGGACTACCAGAGCAACAGCGTCTAATATACTGCGCCTAGCCTTATACCAGCTGTTACTGCTGTCAGGGCCTCTGGCGAAGCCCAAACCAGAGCGGGACAGATGAGTCCCGCTAGCGGAAAGGTGAACGGTCCTCAACGACACGTTTGGTTGTTGGTACCGCAATCTACTACTACTACTAGCTAAAGCATATGCAAATTAGCTTTTTCCTAAAAAGGGCTCACAATTCCCTGCTCGACATGACATATTAAACAAGGAAAACAGAGAACACTATTAATAGGAGCGCAAAGATTTCTGTCTAAATGGCTAGTCGCCGCTATTTGACAAACAAGTTCCCAACTTGCATATGTGTGAAGGATCCAAGAAAATTTGATTTCATTTTCACTGAGCAAGTGGACCGTATCAATTTTTATAGCCCAGTTTATTCTGACCCGGCCAATAGACAGAAGAAGCTAGGAGGGCAGTTCAGATAGGAGGCCTTTATTCCGGCAATATAGAAATAGCATGATCCTTAGCTTTCAGCCGTTTTATGAGGCTCTTGCCTTCTTGAACACTCCTGGCGCAATAGCATATGTCTGCTGTTCTGGCCTGCCACTGATCGATAGTTTGCCGCGCTTCGTTAGTAGACGTGACGCATGCCCTCTAATCGATCGTTCCCCAAGCTGCGTGAATGGTCGTCAGGTGTGCACGGTGATCGATAATTCCTCACGCTGTGTGAGTGGTCGTTAGCGTTCGCCGTTTGCCTGTGCGCATGATTCCAGGCCGTGGGCTCTGATTGCATGGCCGTTCGCGTGCCTATAAGATCAACAATCAAGCATAGCTCTGGAGGGCGTTTTTGCACTTGACTGAACTTGTCCTTCCCTAGCTGGAATTAGCGCATCCAACCCACAGAACACTGCATTTGCTAGCCGCGACATGATAACCGGGATCTGAGCATCATGATTTGATTTCGCAGGGTGACAGCGACGATTATCTTTGTCGATTGACTTCATTGTGATGACTTCATTGTGGTTGACTTCATTGTGATGGGAGTCGGACCCACACATCAGGCAAGGCTTTTGCACAGCCAACGCTCTACCATTGAGCTA
>JAYGXS010002138.1:0-11247 GCA_036362985.1 Ligula intestinalis | reverse complement strand
ATGCAAGTCGCAATGTTTTTGCCGGAATTGCCTAAAATAACTATGGTACTAATAAATAGTAAACAATATATACATAGTCATGTGGCAAACGGTTGTGTGACTCACATCGTCGCATGACAGCTGAAAGGCATTAAATACCAGGTAAAGTGTGCCCTGCAAATGATCGGTGAACACATATGCTCTAATCTATAACCCAATCAACAACTGGCAAGCCAACGAGCCCGATAATTTAGGGGTTCAGCCGATCGCCACTAACCAGAGTGGCGTGGGTTCGAATCTCGAGTGTGGCAGCAATTTCGGTGGCAACACTGGATTTGGGTATCGGCATCTGATGAGACCTTATAAAGTCGAAATACGTGTCACGCAAGTCCCAATGTTTCTGCCGGAAATGCCTAAAATACATCTAATACTGAAACATAGTAAACAATATATACCTAGTCATGTGGCAAACGGTTGTGTGACTCACATCCTCGCATGACAGCTGATTAGCATTAAACACCAGGGCAGGTGTGCCCTGAATATGACCGGTGTACACATATGTTCTAATCTATATGGCGATCAGCAACCGGCAGGTCAACGAGCCCGACCAGAGTGACGTGGGTTCTAATCTCGGGTGTGGCAGCAATTTCCGTGGCAACACTGGAGTTGGGTATTTGCATCTGCTGAGACCTAATAAGGTCAAAATACGTATCATGCAAGTCCCAATAATTCTGCCGTAATTGCCTAAAATAACTATGCTACTAATAAATAGTAAACAATATAAATATAGTCATGTGGCAAACGTTTGTGTGACTCACATCCTCGTATGACAGATGGAAGGCATTAAATACCAGGGAAGGTGTGCCCTGAATATGACCGGTGTACACATATGTTCTACTCTATATCCCGATCAGCAACCGGCAGGTCAACGAGCCCGACCAGAGTGACGTGGGTTCTAATCTTGGGTGTGGCAACAATTTCGGTGGCAACACTAGAGTCGTGTATGTGACCTAATAAAGTCGAAATACGTATCACGCAAGTCCCAATGTTTCTGCCGGAATTGCCTTAAATAACAATGTTACTAATACATAGTAAACAATATATACATAGCCATGTGGCAAACGGTTGTGTGACTCATATCCTCGAATGACAGCTGAAAGGCATTAAATACCAGGGCAGGTGTGCCCTGCATATGACCGGTGTAAACATATGTTCGAAAGCCAAATATGTTTTTCAAGGTTTTAAGGTATATATTGCATCCAATTAGCTTCAGTTTTTCTTTCAAACATTTTCCAGTGGTGTGATATGGGGAGTTCCTTATACCCCAGTGTGGACGCAGGGGTAGCCCCTTTTTGTCAATTTGTCATAGGCCACACATTTTAGAGGTCATCTTGCCTACAAGGCTTAGTCCTTCATCTCTTTGTCAGACAAAATGCCTTCTTTGTGATGGTTTTCAGTCATTGTAGTCAAATGAGCTATGGTGGCCTCTGTCCAAGCTTTGTCATGCTCGGATTTTGTGAATTTTGTACGAGTTGCTATGATAGATTCTAGTTTCGTGACGTAATAGGACTTATTTATCAGTACTATTCCGGTCCCCTTGCCTGGTCCGGTCAGTGCGAATATTTTAGGTCAGGATGAGCAGGTGCATCGCATGAAATGACTCTGGCTTTTGGAGATTAAAAATCGGTTTACACAGTATAAATTATGCCCTAGAGCTTAAGACTCCACGTAACATCTAAGATACCAAAAGAGGAGAATATACGAGTTCCAGGCAGCAGTTACGAAGAAGAAGATGCGATCACTGGAACTAGGACCTTATTTTCCTGACATTTTGGATTCCGTCGGGAGTCCTTAGTCATAGGTAATCGTAAACAGGTCTCAGACATGCGCAGATAAGGGGTGATACATGCACAGATGGCACGGTATTTATAGTTCACAGCGGTCACCCGCATGCGTACTATAATTGTCGGTTCCTGTAGCCACCACCGGAGGTCTTAATCGGTCTGGTGATTGCTCATTAATTGCAACAGCGTTCTTGTCCGCGTCGGATGCAGGTTTGATAATTGCTCGACAATTACGCCCGCTGTCGTCAGAGTTGCGCCCAGTCCTTCCCACGTGACTGATTCTCTTGCTCAGGAAATTTCTCAGTACACCGTATGGGAACGTCAAGTCGTTGCGCGTGTTGATGGACTGGGGGCCTGAGAACCATGACTTGAGCAGCTCGTGGCTCACGCGGTTGTCCCCTCTTTCGAGGATTTTGGCCTCGTCAAACTTGAAAATATTGCCGGGTCCCGTTGAGTGACCTGCAACCTAGGAGTTGACGTCTTTCTTTCTCGCCGCCGCTGAATGCTTGGCCATTCGCGTCCGGAGTAATCTCCTGGTTCCTCCAACGTAGTGGCTTTGTCCACAACTACACCAGATCTGGTAGACGACTCCAGCCGTTTCCTGCCGTGGCAGTGGGTTTTTCGGCCTCATGACCCGGCGCCTGATGGTTGCTTCCGGCCTGTGTGCAACTCCAACTCCAAGCGGGGTGAGTAGACGGCTGACTGCTTCCGATACATTCTTCACGTACGAAAGAGCTCGCCAAACGTTTGGATCAGCTGGACGTGGCTTTGTCTCTCGTTTGCGTATGCACTGGTTGACAAAGTTGCGCGGGTATCCATTCGCTCTCAGTACCCGTAAAACATATTGTAATTCAGCAATTTTGTCTTCCACTTCGATGCAATGCGTCTCGACGCATCGGAATAGCGCTCTTACGCAGCTGCGTTTGTGACCGATTGGGTGGTTGCTGTTGTAGTTCAGGACTTGCATAGTGTTGGTTGCTTTCCTGAACTCTTAAGTTTTAAGGCCACCATCGTCTTTGCGGCAGACAACATCCAGGAAGGCCAGCTGGTTGTTTTCTCCCTCCTCCATCGTAAATTGAATGTCCGGGAAGACGGCGTTTAGACGTTCTTTGAATGTCAGCACCTGATCCCGCTCAATTACGACGAAGCTGTCGTTCACATAACGAGTCCAGAGTTTTAGTCTGATAATGGCTATCAATAAAGGCATGTATGAAGGAAGCCTCGAAGCCCAAGTATTTTCAGCTTCGTCAATGAACTTTAAGTCGTACATTTTACTTGAAATTTATTCCCTATAATAACGGAATTTGAACTGAAGTTCACCAAGTGCTCCTCCTTCAATTTTTTGGCAGATAAGTAAACGTCAATTGCAAGGATGGGCTCTTTTTGCACCCACAAAAACCCATACGTTGATCAACTAATCCATGGATGCGATTAGAGGTCTCAAAAATCCACCTCCCAGCATTAAGAATGGCCATTTAATCAAGCTGAAATTGAGTTCAACTTGGTGACGTTACCAACTGCAGTGTGCGCCTTTAATGCACGCGAGAAGAGTAAGAGTGTAAGGCCAACCGAAAACTAATGTTTTGCCGATCTTGAAGTGATTTGAGTATGTAAACTCCATTCATATTGGGGTGTTCGAACATATTCTAACGATGTCTAGCAGTCTGTCTGTCAGTAAGGATTTTTAAAGCAAGTAAAATTTACTTTACCGAAAGAAGACTTGTTTATTTTTGATTAGTTGTTGGCGGCCTTTTTAAGATCTTGTACCACATCTGGAAGATTTATATGGCCGAAGGTTCCTTTAATTAGCATATTGTTCCTGGGCGTTACATTTTGGAGCTTAATTCCGTAATTGTAGATACAATTCTAGGGGATTTTTGCATGCCTTATGTTATAATGGAATCAGATGATTGTGGTAGGTAGGCGACTGCAGCGTCCATGCCGTTTCTATGGCTTTGTTTGGAATCAGAATAATCGGTGAATTTTCATCATATTAGCATTTTAATTGCTGCTATGCAGTTCGGGTCCAACCATTATCCGGGTGGCGCTATCTCCCCTGCATCTTTTCTTCAGCCGATTAAAACATATTTCTAAAGATTTACATGGGTCTCATAGTTAAAATAAAACCATCAAAAACTGTTTGATATTTGTATAAATAATTCTGACAAGTGTAGAAATATCTTAAGCAAATAGCAAGGAACTGCTTTCAGACAGCACAACGAAAAGTCGAAAAATGTAGGTTGATATTAGAGCGCATAACACGTGGAGAAGCCACGTGCCATGAACTCAGCATAATTCACTAAAAATAAACGACCCGAGGCACACAACTTTTGTTACCTAAAACAGAAGGTCTGAAATAAGGAAAAATAACTTTTCTATTTGAACTTAGGGAATGCCTATCGCACGTGAGTTTTGTGGTGGGAAAACCGGACACTTTTTATCTCCTGTGAATCAGATAAGGGCCTAGACATTTGTTTGTTTTTGGCGCTCGCGCAGTTTATTTAAAGGGTGTTCGGTTAAAACAGTTCGGAAATATCTTCGCACATGACGGCTTTTTATCAAATGAACCACTTAAATCCAAGATAGACAAGTTAATACCATACTTTGATAATGCACACAAAATATATAGATTAAAATGTAACAACCTTTGACAGGTCCAGTAAAGTAGCTCTTTGATGGTCAAATATAGAGAGTTGGGCGAGCGCATAAACGACCTTTTATAACATGATAAATCTTAATTGCTATCACCGGGCAACCTTTACGTCATCACAAAAATTAGAACTTTGTGAGTCAGCACAAACAACCTGCGGGTCATTAATTGCTTTGATTAAAACAAATATTCGTTTTGTGTGGTCTACGGCGCGAATAAACCACGATATCGTTTCAGCTAGACTGATATTGCCTTAAATAATTTTTGAACATGGTAACAACACCTCTTACAGCCACACGTATAGAATTAGAGGGAACAGAAGCCGTTTTTTTCTCCAAGAGGGGTAAAATTGTAAAGAAGAATGTTCCAAATAATATATTTTTCATTCAGGTACAACCAATCGTCCAGGATAGTTCAGATATTATCACAGTTCAAGGCTGCATTTGGCAAAAGTTACGCACGATCTCTTCTGTCGTACAAGGGGAACCTGCTAACATGTAGAATGATTGCAGAAGGAAAGGGATTGTTTTCGAATGCATACCCTCCCCTCATGCAGGGGGGTTGCCTGGTGACCAGCAGTTCTGAATCGTGAAGTTTCATTGGCCAGAACAAGGACGCAAGGAACACCCTACTAATAGGACTGCAGCCGAGCGCTTCACGTTCGAAACTTGAAACCAAGAAAATTTATAATCAAGCCTATCAACGTATTTGTACTACAGATTTTCCGCCGTTCGATTGGATAGCCGAGAGGGTATTTTGGATAGTCATTTTCAGCAATATAACATATACCTATTCAAGTGTTTTGCTTGGTCACAAAAAACGTTGCCATTCCGGAGGCAGTTTTCGAAACTTTTTTGGAACAAGATTACTAACGAGTGTCCAGCCAAAACTTGATCAAATTTTCCCGATTTTTTGAACGATTTTCAGGGTACACAGCTGTTTACACGGGATTCCAAAATCCCTAATCACGAGATGCCAGCCAAATATAGTTACCGTATTTTATGGACTGGAAAGCGTTCTTAAAAACATTTTACTTCCTCAAAATTAAAAGTTTGCCTTATAACCCGGAAGGTCATACATATATTTATTAATTCTCGTTACTTACATTGAAGCAATGTCGTGTGATACGTTTATCCGTTGTCATGATTGTCGTGGAGGATTATATACTACGTTCCACCGTGACATTACAGTGAATATATGGACTCTAAAATATGAATTTTTGAAAACCATCATCACGATGTGGACTTTAAACTTCAGGCTATTATTAACGCGGTAGAGCACGGAATTAAAGCAGCTGCAAGAGAAATTCACATAAATAATTAAAAGCTACGGAAGTGTAGGAAGCAAGAAGATGACTTGCGCCAAATAAAAAACTAAAAATAGTTTCCAAGGGAACGAAGTGAGATGGCCACAGTTAGGGGGCCAAATTGAACGCTGGGTTATTGAACTGAGAGCAGCAGCTAGAGGGTACTTTACATTACCTACTCGAATGAAGGAAAGAACTAAAGGATGGGACATGAATAATATTGACTTTAATCATGTGATTTATTGTGAATACACTACCGCTTGATTTAGTGCTATCAGACGGTGTCGTTTTACGTGTTACAATCGAACATGAGTGGGAGTTATTGTGAATGCGCTCACTAACGTATGAACAAGGATGAGAGTTATTGTGAGTGCCTTCACTTAAGTTTGACTAACTGACCTATCTAACTGTTCTGTTTCCTTAATGTGCCCTGTAGTCCGGTTCGCTTTATATAGCAAAAATTCGCAAATAAACAATGCGTAGGGCATTTAGCTTTAATTAAGAAGGTTGCAATTGCGAGATTAGGGTTAAACACCACTTAGGTTTCAGCATGGCTGCCTGTCGACGGCTTATAAGCCAGGAACGGTTATTCCTGTATCTCTTGTCTTTGCCAGCAATAGTGTCTAGCTAATACCAGGTGTTACTGCTCTCAGAGCCTCTGTCAAAGCCCAAGGTAGAGCGGGACATGTGCGTTCTAATAGCGGTCAGGTGAACTTTAATCACCAAATCAAAAAATTCATTGACAGTGCGCCTTATAATCCACTGCGTCCTGTAGTGTGAAAAAAACGGTTTCAAATAGAAAAGATAAGACCGTAACTAAAGTTTCCAGCGATGTCCAGCCTAGTGAATGCAGGGACTGTGACGTTTGCGTAAATACGTCTAACGAGATAAAAGCCACTTGCGTGGTATTTACCAGACCCTATCCTTTCTCACCAATCTGAGTCCGGTGGCAAGGCAGCTTGAAGCAGAACGGAGGCAGGATCAGACGAAGTGGCTAGTAGTGCTAAACAACCCGTTAGTGCGTGGCACACACACCTGGTCTGTGTACGCTGAGGCATATTGTGACACACACACGACGGTTCCCCCGTCGATTTCGACAATGGGCAGCCGCGCGCTCTGACAAACCGCAGCAAACGCTGAAGCAAGCCGAGGCAGACACTGAGACAAGCTGGGCAAGCTGCACACCGGCTACAGCGGGCTGAAGCAACGCAGTGAACTACCGAAAATTAAAAACAATTGTTAAAGCCGACTCATGGGGAATCTACACACTCGCTAGCCGCTCCCACCTCTGCTTCCGGTGTAAAGACAAAGCCAATAAGATTGAGGAGGAAGGAGTGTGTAGGTGGCTGGCGCGATAGTCACTCAACACCCGCACACTTGACTCAGCCAACTCGTTAGGTAGGCTGCAAAAGAGCCATTAAGAAAAAGCATTGCAGCCAGACTCTCAGTCCTCTCCCTCCTCACATACGCATATCCAAGTACACGCGTACTAGGGGAGCAACAACGTAGGTAGCCCGATTTGTCCTGTCAGTTGGCAAACCTTCCAAGCCACGGCTTTTTGCGCACCGTGATAAAGTCAAGCGCATTGACATATATTATAGTGAAGAGAGCAGCACGCTGAGGGTCGACCTCACTCTCTCCCCCACCGTCTAGCGACCGCCTAGCTGCTCAGACACCTGATATGGGGCCTGAAACCCAGTGGGAGCGTGAACGCCTACACCGACAGGGAATCAGAACCGAGAGAAAGTGCCACCGCCTACCAGACCGCATGGGCTGTGGTTAGCCGAAGTCTAGCATCGCATATGCATACTAACGTTGGATCTCTCTCTCACACACACAAACAAGAAAGGCGCGACTTGGGTCAAAACCAATAAGGAGCTTCATAAATGTCATATTAGGGAGTTGTTTCTGTCTATTTCTCCCCTCTCAGTTAACCGTGTTATTCCGCTAGTAAGCGGCCGTTTTAGCTACGGTTTCCGGTGCAGTGGGATAGGCTAAAATCACGGTAAATTGTTTATACTGCCGAATTTACGCTGCGTATGCAGAGAAATGAGTCTCCAGGGCCGAACTTACCCTCCCTACCCTCTGCCAGGCACAGGTTTACTGTCCAAATGGTCAAATATCTAATGCTAGAATGGAGCACTAGTGGCTGGCAGATATATACATATATACGCATGACGCAACTAACCTGCCATTCGCGTTTAACATCGTTATCACAAAAAAGGGTGGAGGGCTCGTAAATAATATGCCGGAGAGCGTCTTATGGGCGTGTGTTTAGTACCGTGCATAAAACGCATTCCAAGCAAAATCATTACTTCAATCAAGCAGCCCATTTCAATGTCTGTTAAAATTAAATTCCTTAGAAAATGTGCTCCTAATGTGATGATGGAGACTAAATAGCGCCATGTGAACTTAGCGGATATTTATCTGGTCTGATTGTATGTCAGACAACAGGTCTAGAATCCATACATTTAACTACAGTCAAATGTTGTCTGCCCTAAAATACAGCCGCGGCCATTATTTAGGAAAATGCGTCAACTCAAAACTTAAGTTCCTCTAAGGAGATTTGGCGTTGCCATGTGAAGCTGCTTCCCAATTCTTTGTAGATATCAGAGTTTGACGGATAAAATGGGACGTCTTTATTCACATTCATTCTACCTGACGTGGCTCATAGCTTCGCTTGCAATTAGGCATCTCACAAGGCTGTTCAAATGCCGACGGAATTACTTTGAATTTGCGAGTAAAACTTATGTGTGGATCAAGGAACTTGACTTTCTCGGCCTGACATGAACCGGTTTTACGACGCCGTTAATTTGACGGCACGCCTGTCATTGTCAGCAAGAAGATGCTGCTCAACTTGTTCCTCCTCTTCATACAATACCCAAGAATATGATTGGCAGCTTCTCTTCCTCGTTTGGCGAAATGCCAATGGCTAGCGAGAGACAAAAGATTAACAGGAAAATACCGAATGCTACAACCTGAGGGTTCACAAACACAGCTGTATATGAACACTATGTATTAAGACTAACTGGCAGCAGTCTGGAATAAAAGGCACGATATCAACGCTTCCTGTCTATTCGGAGTGTTTATTTGAGGGTTTTTTAAGTTGTGGCCTACCTTTTTGCTCCTGGCTGACTCCACTAGAAACATCACCGATTATGTTACACGCTTTGCCATACACAATTTTAGTTTTGGATGTGATTAAGCGCATTTTTGTAGCGATGGGCGTTGCAGTTTCCAACGGGTCAAAAATACCACGTACCGATGAGTTTTGAAATAAATAAGCGAAACAATAGTGCTTCAGTAGACATAAATATTGTGAAATCTAACACTTTTAAACTGATATAACTTGGAGTTATTATGTCACAATGGGGTAACTATTGTAAGACCTTCATTAAAAGCAAACGCAAAACGTTGTTCCTGAAATAAACAAACCCCAATTATCCTTTATTCATGATGATTCCAACATTTTTGGATTAACGTTCTTGGGTCCGAGAATTCCGATGTGCAATCAGTTTTGATCTGAATTTCGTTTGCACCCGACTCGCTGCTCAGTGCAAGGCCTTTGTATATGACAGGGTTAAATATTGTTTTCCCAGTATCTTTACCATGGAATGCGTGAACATTGTTAGAAAAGATGGTATTTACTGTGTCCGAAGAGCCAAACGACGGCGCGGAACTGAAGTCTGCTAACTTAGAACATAGTACCGTTAAGCCGCAGTGACAAGTCCGCCTTAAGTTGCAACTTGCTTTACCTTTCTTTTGAAAGTGAAAAGGGTGTTATATTTACGTGCGTATCGTGGTCTCAAAAACAGAATTAAGCATAACGTTCAGTCAACTGACACTTGAACCGTTATGTTAGCCCCTGGGGTTAAGGTAAATAGGCTGACTTGTTTAGGTGTATTATTTATAGCTATGGAAATTAGATTTCTGTGTGTTAGTTACTACCTTCACATAGCAACATGCAAAATATTGTTTAATTGTAGTTTTCCTCATGAAAATTCCTTATATTGATTGAAAGTTGCTTTTTATATTTTACAGAAGTCTTCAAATATACAGATGTCTTCTACAAACAGGCCTAGAAGGATAGATCTGGCGAAAAAATACTCATTTTAATATCTTCTTGCATGCATTTTACCGTTTTTCCACGGTCAGTCTCCACCTTCAAATCCCACTTCAGCATTACTCCCGTTTTACACGATCCTGAGTTTAATGGTGGCTAAGGAGGTTTACATAGCCTATCGTTGTCAATGAAGAAGTTCTGTTCAACCATTTTGAAATGGCATGGATTCTGACGGTTTAGATTCACACCGAAGTCTATCATTACGGACTATGAGGATAATTTTGCAATACATTTCATGCTGGCTAATGCGGATATTTCACAAACGATAAAAGTTCAGCGGCTCACTCAACCAAATTCAAGTTCAGTGCTAATCAACGACCAACTTCAATTGGCAAGAAACGGCAAGAATACGGTGAGCATCTCAACAAGTGTTCCGTAGAACTATTCGGGTATAAAAGGAAGAATCAGTGGTTAAAAACGTCCAACTCCAAAACAGTAGGAAAGCCGTTTCTGCTGTCAAATTAAAGGTCAACGGTGCACTTGTGGAATTTTAAATGTAAAGTCTCGTCTGATTTTCTGTAAAAAGCGAGCTTTCGCACGATGGCTGATTTGGCTGCTAGACGCATACGAAAATGTAGTTGCATTAAGATATAGAGCGTTAAACATCGTCCGGAAAATACCCTTTAATTAGGTTCTTAAGGCAATTTGACAGCAAACTATGATACCATGACCAAAAAAATTACTCGGCCAATTCCCTACAACCAGATACCACAGGACGGCAGGTACGAATGTCAGCAGTAAAAAGGATTGCAAAAGGACGCTTATAGTTGCATGTGTTGCGGATTTAACAGGCTATTTTTGGGAACTATTATCTGTGCATGAGTTACTCGCACACTTTGCTTAGTGTTTGCGTCGCCAGCCAAAGGTGTGCATATGTAAAAATAACTTCACATCCTTTTAGCTCGATGTCACCCCTGTATTTGTTTACCGTGGCTATGATTTTTGCCATCGACTGTGGCATGAACCGTCTACTACGTGCTACATACAGTTGGTGCACTATCTCATGAAAAACTTTGGAAAACTTAATGAAAGTCATTTTGCGGGAAGTCAGCAAATGCGGCGTGCCCCAAAATTATTTTGACAGCATAGTTAGAACTATAAGTGAAAACAATTCAGAGTTTGGTTGAGAAATTACTATTAACTAGCTTAGAAAAATGTAATTTTCACAAAAATCTGCTATCTCAAGAAATGGCAATATGAAAATGTACTGGTCCAGTGTGAACTAAAAGTGTGTTTAAGGCATAGGAATGGAAAAAAATGGCAAGGTTATACAGAATAAGTACAAATAAATATTTTTTTAAACTAAATGTTTTCCAATAACATATAAACTTGCATTAAATGTGTC
>JAYGXS010002137.1:0-11247 GCA_036362985.1 Ligula intestinalis | reverse complement strand
ATGCAAGTCGCAATGTTTTTGCCGGAATTGCCTAAAATAACTATGGTACTAATAAATAGTAAACAATATATACATAGTCATGTGGCAAACGGTTGTGTGACTCACATCGTCGCATGACAGCTGAAAGGCATTAAATACCAGGTAAAGTGTGCCCTGCAAATGATCGGTGAACACATATGCTCTAATCTATAACCCAATCAACAACTGGCAAGCCAACGAGCCCGATAATTTAGGGGTTCAGCCGATCGCCACTAACCAGAGTGGCGTGGGTTCGAATCTCGAGTGTGGCAGCAATTTCGGTGGCAACACTGGATTTGGGTATCGGCATCTGATGAGACCTTATAAAGTCGAAATACGTGTCACGCAAGTCCCAATGTTTCTGCCGGAAATGCCTAAAATACATCTAATACTGAAACATAGTAAACAATATATACCTAGTCATGTGGCAAACGGTTGTGTGACTCACATCCTCGCATGACAGCTGATTAGCATTAAACACCAGGGCAGGTGTGCCCTGAATATGACCGGTGTACACATATGTTCTAATCTATATGGCGATCAGCAACCGGCAGGTCAACGAGCCCGACCAGAGTGACGTGGGTTCTAATCTCGGGTGTGGCAGCAATTTCCGTGGCAACACTGGAGTTGGGTATTTGCATCTGCTGAGACCTAATAAGGTCAAAATACGTATCATGCAAGTCCCAATAATTCTGCCGTAATTGCCTAAAATAACTATGCTACTAATAAATAGTAAACAATATAAATATAGTCATGTGGCAAACGTTTGTGTGACTCACATCCTCGTATGACAGATGGAAGGCATTAAATACCAGGGAAGGTGTGCCCTGAATATGACCGGTGTACACATATGTTCTACTCTATATCCCGATCAGCAACCGGCAGGTCAACGAGCCCGACCAGAGTGACGTGGGTTCTAATCTTGGGTGTGGCAACAATTTCGGTGGCAACACTAGAGTCGTGTATGTGACCTAATAAAGTCGAAATACGTATCACGCAAGTCCCAATGTTTCTGCCGGAATTGCCTTAAATAACAATGTTACTAATACATAGTAAACAATATATACATAGCCATGTGGCAAACGGTTGTGTGACTCATATCCTCGAATGACAGCTGAAAGGCATTAAATACCAGGGCAGGTGTGCCCTGCATATGACCGGTGTAAACATATGTTCGAAAGCCAAATATGTTTTTCAAGGTTTTAAGGTATATATTGCATCCAATTAGCTTCAGTTTTTCTTTCAAACATTTTCCAGTGGTGTGATATGGGGAGTTCCTTATACCCCAGTGTGGACGCAGGGGTAGCCCCTTTTTGTCAATTTGTCATAGGCCACACATTTTAGAGGTCATCTTGCCTACAAGGCTTAGTCCTTCATCTCTTTGTCAGACAAAATGCCTTCTTTGTGATGGTTTTCAGTCATTGTAGTCAAATGAGCTATGGTGGCCTCTGTCCAAGCTTTGTCATGCTCGGATTTTGTGAATTTTGTACGAGTTGCTATGATAGATTCTAGTTTCGTGACGTAATAGGACTTATTTATCAGTACTATTCCGGTCCCCTTGCCTGGTCCGGTCAGTGCGAATATTTTAGGTCAGGATGAGCAGGTGCATCGCATGAAATGACTCTGGCTTTTGGAGATTAAAAATCGGTTTACACAGTATAAATTATGCCCTAGAGCTTAAGACTCCACGTAACATCTAAGATACCAAAAGAGGAGAATATACGAGTTCCAGGCAGCAGTTACGAAGAAGAAGATGCGATCACTGGAACTAGGACCTTATTTTCCTGACATTTTGGATTCCGTCGGGAGTCCTTAGTCATAGGTAATCGTAAACAGGTCTCAGACATGCGCAGATAAGGGGTGATACATGCACAGATGGCACGGTATTTATAGTTCACAGCGGTCACCCGCATGCGTACTATAATTGTCGGTTCCTGTAGCCACCACCGGAGGTCTTAATCGGTCTGGTGATTGCTCATTAATTGCAACAGCGTTCTTGTCCGCGTCGGATGCAGGTTTGATAATTGCTCGACAATTACGCCCGCTGTCGTCAGAGTTGCGCCCAGTCCTTCCCACGTGACTGATTCTCTTGCTCAGGAAATTTCTCAGTACACCGTATGGGAACGTCAAGTCGTTGCGCGTGTTGATGGACTGGGGGCCTGAGAACCATGACTTGAGCAGCTCGTGGCTCACGCGGTTGTCCCCTCTTTCGAGGATTTTGGCCTCGTCAAACTTGAAAATATTGCCGGGTCCCGTTGAGTGACCTGCAACCTAGGAGTTGACGTCTTTCTTTCTCGCCGCCGCTGAATGCTTGGCCATTCGCGTCCGGAGTAATCTCCTGGTTCCTCCAACGTAGTGGCTTTGTCCACAACTACACCAGATCTGGTAGACGACTCCAGCCGTTTCCTGCCGTGGCAGTGGGTTTTTCGGCCTCATGACCCGGCGCCTGATGGTTGCTTCCGGCCTGTGTGCAACTCCAACTCCAAGCGGGGTGAGTAGACGGCTGACTGCTTCCGATACATTCTTCACGTACGAAAGAGCTCGCCAAACGTTTGGATCAGCTGGACGTGGCTTTGTCTCTCGTTTGCGTATGCACTGGTTGACAAAGTTGCGCGGGTATCCATTCGCTCTCAGTACCCGTAAAACATATTGTAATTCAGCAATTTTGTCTTCCACTTCGATGCAATGCGTCTCGACGCATCGGAATAGCGCTCTTACGCAGCTGCGTTTGTGACCGATTGGGTGGTTGCTGTTGTAGTTCAGGACTTGCATAGTGTTGGTTGCTTTCCTGAACTCTTAAGTTTTAAGGCCACCATCGTCTTTGCGGCAGACAACATCCAGGAAGGCCAGCTGGTTGTTTTCTCCCTCCTCCATCGTAAATTGAATGTCCGGGAAGACGGCGTTTAGACGTTCTTTGAATGTCAGCACCTGATCCCGCTCAATTACGACGAAGCTGTCGTTCACATAACGAGTCCAGAGTTTTAGTCTGATAATGGCTATCAATAAAGGCATGTATGAAGGAAGCCTCGAAGCCCAAGTATTTTCAGCTTCGTCAATGAACTTTAAGTCGTACATTTTACTTGAAATTTATTCCCTATAATAACGGAATTTGAACTGAAGTTCACCAAGTGCTCCTCCTTCAATTTTTTGGCAGATAAGTAAACGTCAATTGCAAGGATGGGCTCTTTTTGCACCCACAAAAACCCATACGTTGATCAACTAATCCATGGATGCGATTAGAGGTCTCAAAAATCCACCTCCCAGCATTAAGAATGGCCATTTAATCAAGCTGAAATTGAGTTCAACTTGGTGACGTTACCAACTGCAGTGTGCGCCTTTAATGCACGCGAGAAGAGTAAGAGTGTAAGGCCAACCGAAAACTAATGTTTTGCCGATCTTGAAGTGATTTGAGTATGTAAACTCCATTCATATTGGGGTGTTCGAACATATTCTAACGATGTCTAGCAGTCTGTCTGTCAGTAAGGATTTTTAAAGCAAGTAAAATTTACTTTACCGAAAGAAGACTTGTTTATTTTTGATTAGTTGTTGGCGGCCTTTTTAAGATCTTGTACCACATCTGGAAGATTTATATGGCCGAAGGTTCCTTTAATTAGCATATTGTTCCTGGGCGTTACATTTTGGAGCTTAATTCCGTAATTGTAGATACAATTCTAGGGGATTTTTGCATGCCTTATGTTATAATGGAATCAGATGATTGTGGTAGGTAGGCGACTGCAGCGTCCATGCCGTTTCTATGGCTTTGTTTGGAATCAGAATAATCGGTGAATTTTCATCATATTAGCATTTTAATTGCTGCTATGCAGTTCGGGTCCAACCATTATCCGGGTGGCGCTATCTCCCCTGCATCTTTTCTTCAGCCGATTAAAACATATTTCTAAAGATTTACATGGGTCTCATAGTTAAAATAAAACCATCAAAAACTGTTTGATATTTGTATAAATAATTCTGACAAGTGTAGAAATATCTTAAGCAAATAGCAAGGAACTGCTTTCAGACAGCACAACGAAAAGTCGAAAAATGTAGGTTGATATTAGAGCGCATAACACGTGGAGAAGCCACGTGCCATGAACTCAGCATAATTCACTAAAAATAAACGACCCGAGGCACACAACTTTTGTTACCTAAAACAGAAGGTCTGAAATAAGGAAAAATAACTTTTCTATTTGAACTTAGGGAATGCCTATCGCACGTGAGTTTTGTGGTGGGAAAACCGGACACTTTTTATCTCCTGTGAATCAGATAAGGGCCTAGACATTTGTTTGTTTTTGGCGCTCGCGCAGTTTATTTAAAGGGTGTTCGGTTAAAACAGTTCGGAAATATCTTCGCACATGACGGCTTTTTATCAAATGAACCACTTAAATCCAAGATAGACAAGTTAATACCATACTTTGATAATGCACACAAAATATATAGATTAAAATGTAACAACCTTTGACAGGTCCAGTAAAGTAGCTCTTTGATGGTCAAATATAGAGAGTTGGGCGAGCGCATAAACGACCTTTTATAACATGATAAATCTTAATTGCTATCACCGGGCAACCTTTACGTCATCACAAAAATTAGAACTTTGTGAGTCAGCACAAACAACCTGCGGGTCATTAATTGCTTTGATTAAAACAAATATTCGTTTTGTGTGGTCTACGGCGCGAATAAACCACGATATCGTTTCAGCTAGACTGATATTGCCTTAAATAATTTTTGAACATGGTAACAACACCTCTTACAGCCACACGTATAGAATTAGAGGGAACAGAAGCCGTTTTTTTCTCCAAGAGGGGTAAAATTGTAAAGAAGAATGTTCCAAATAATATATTTTTCATTCAGGTACAACCAATCGTCCAGGATAGTTCAGATATTATCACAGTTCAAGGCTGCATTTGGCAAAAGTTACGCACGATCTCTTCTGTCGTACAAGGGGAACCTGCTAACATGTAGAATGATTGCAGAAGGAAAGGGATTGTTTTCGAATGCATACCCTCCCCTCATGCAGGGGGGTTGCCTGGTGACCAGCAGTTCTGAATCGTGAAGTTTCATTGGCCAGAACAAGGACGCAAGGAACACCCTACTAATAGGACTGCAGCCGAGCGCTTCACGTTCGAAACTTGAAACCAAGAAAATTTATAATCAAGCCTATCAACGTATTTGTACTACAGATTTTCCGCCGTTCGATTGGATAGCCGAGAGGGTATTTTGGATAGTCATTTTCAGCAATATAACATATACCTATTCAAGTGTTTTGCTTGGTCACAAAAAACGTTGCCATTCCGGAGGCAGTTTTCGAAACTTTTTTGGAACAAGATTACTAACGAGTGTCCAGCCAAAACTTGATCAAATTTTCCCGATTTTTTGAACGATTTTCAGGGTACACAGCTGTTTACACGGGATTCCAAAATCCCTAATCACGAGATGCCAGCCAAATATAGTTACCGTATTTTATGGACTGGAAAGCGTTCTTAAAAACATTTTACTTCCTCAAAATTAAAAGTTTGCCTTATAACCCGGAAGGTCATACATATATTTATTAATTCTCGTTACTTACATTGAAGCAATGTCGTGTGATACGTTTATCCGTTGTCATGATTGTCGTGGAGGATTATATACTACGTTCCACCGTGACATTACAGTGAATATATGGACTCTAAAATATGAATTTTTGAAAACCATCATCACGATGTGGACTTTAAACTTCAGGCTATTATTAACGCGGTAGAGCACGGAATTAAAGCAGCTGCAAGAGAAATTCACATAAATAATTAAAAGCTACGGAAGTGTAGGAAGCAAGAAGATGACTTGCGCCAAATAAAAAACTAAAAATAGTTTCCAAGGGAACGAAGTGAGATGGCCACAGTTAGGGGGCCAAATTGAACGCTGGGTTATTGAACTGAGAGCAGCAGCTAGAGGGTACTTTACATTACCTACTCGAATGAAGGAAAGAACTAAAGGATGGGACATGAATAATATTGACTTTAATCATGTGATTTATTGTGAATACACTACCGCTTGATTTAGTGCTATCAGACGGTGTCGTTTTACGTGTTACAATCGAACATGAGTGGGAGTTATTGTGAATGCGCTCACTAACGTATGAACAAGGATGAGAGTTATTGTGAGTGCCTTCACTTAAGTTTGACTAACTGACCTATCTAACTGTTCTGTTTCCTTAATGTGCCCTGTAGTCCGGTTCGCTTTATATAGCAAAAATTCGCAAATAAACAATGCGTAGGGCATTTAGCTTTAATTAAGAAGGTTGCAATTGCGAGATTAGGGTTAAACACCACTTAGGTTTCAGCATGGCTGCCTGTCGACGGCTTATAAGCCAGGAACGGTTATTCCTGTATCTCTTGTCTTTGCCAGCAATAGTGTCTAGCTAATACCAGGTGTTACTGCTCTCAGAGCCTCTGTCAAAGCCCAAGGTAGAGCGGGA
Source organism: Ligula intestinalis (assembly GCA_036362985.1). Taxonomy (NCBI): domain Eukaryota; kingdom Metazoa; phylum Platyhelminthes; class Cestoda; order Diphyllobothriidea; family Diphyllobothriidae; genus Ligula; species Ligula intestinalis. The sequence goes on along the minus strand of JAYGXS010002137.1, from coordinate 4,784 downwards.
CATGTGCGTTCTAATAGCGGTCAGGTGAACTTTAATCACCAAATCAAAAAATTCATTGACAGTGCGCCTTATAATCCACTGCGTCCTGTAGTGTGAAAAAAACGGTTTCAAATAGAAAAGATAAGACCGTAACTAAAGTTTCCAGCGATGTCCAGCCTAGTGAATGCAGGGACTGTGACGTTTGCGTAAATACGTCTAACGAGATAAAAGCCACTTGCGTGGTATTTACCAGACCCTATCCTTTCTCACCAATCTGAGTCCGGTGGCAAGGCAGCTTGAAGCAGAACGGAGGCAGGATCAGACGAAGTGGCTAGTAGTGCTAAACAACCCGTTAGTGCGTGGCACACACACCTGGTCTGTGTACGCTGAGGCATATTGTGACACACACACGACGGTTCCCCCGTCGATTTCGACAATGGGCAGCCGCGCGCTCTGACAAACCGCAGCAAACGCTGAAGCAAGCCGAGGCAGACACTGAGACAAGCTGGGCAAGCTGCACACCGGCTACAGCGGGCTGAAGCAACGCAGTGAACTACCGAAAATTAAAAACAATTGTTAAAGCCGACTCATGGGGAATCTACACACTCGCTAGCCGCTCCCACCTCTGCTTCCGGTGTAAAGACAAAGCCAATAAGATTGAGGAGGAAGGAGTGTGTAGGTGGCTGGCGCGATAGTCACTCAACACCCGCACACTTGACTCAGCCAACTCGTTAGGTAGGCTGCAAAAGAGCCATTAAGAAAAAGCATTGCAGCCAGACTCTCAGTCCTCTCCCTCCTCACATACGCATATCCAAGTACACGCGTACTAGGGGAGCAACAACGTAGGTAGCCCGATTTGTCCTGTCAGTTGGCAAACCTTCCAAGCCACGGCTTTTTGCGCACCGTGATAAAGTCAAGCGCATTGACATATATTATAGTGAAGAGAGCAGCACGCTGAGGGTCGACCTCACTCTCTCCCCCACCGTCTAGCGACCGCCTAGCTGCTCAGACACCTGATATGGGGCCTGAAACCCAGTGGGAGCGTGAACGCCTACACCGACAGGGAATCAGAACCGAGAGAAAGTGCCACCGCCTACCAGACCGCATGGGCTGTGGTTAGCCGAAGTCTAGCATCGCATATGCATACTAACGTTGGATCTCTCTCTCACACACACAAACAAGAAAGGCGCGACTTGGGTCAAAACCAATAAGGAGCTTCATAAATGTCATATTAGGGAGTTGTTTCTGTCTATTTCTCCCCTCTCAGTTAACCGTGTTATTCCGCTAGTAAGCGGCCGTTTTAGCTACGGTTTCCGGTGCAGTGGGATAGGCTAAAATCACGGTAAATTGTTTATACTGCCGAATTTACGCTGCGTATGCAGAGAAATGAGTCTCCAGGGCCGAACTTACCCTCCCTACCCTCTGCCAGGCACAGGTTTACTGTCCAAATGGTCAAATATCTAATGCTAGAATGGAGCACTAGTGGCTGGCAGATATATACATATATACGCATGACGCAACTAACCTGCCATTCGCGTTTAACATCGTTATCACAAAAAAGGGTGGAGGGCTCGTAAATAATATGCCGGAGAGCGTCTTATGGGCGTGTGTTTAGTACCGTGCATAAAACGCATTCCAAGCAAAATCATTACTTCAATCAAGCAGCCCATTTCAATGTCTGTTAAAATTAAATTCCTTAGAAAATGTGCTCCTAATGTGATGATGGAGACTAAATAGCGCCATGTGAACTTAGCGGATATTTATCTGGTCTGATTGTATGTCAGACAACAGGTCTAGAATCCATACATTTAACTACAGTCAAATGTTGTCTGCCCTAAAATACAGCCGCGGCCATTATTTAGGAAAATGCGTCAACTCAAAACTTAAGTTCCTCTAAGGAGATTTGGCGTTGCCATGTGAAGCTGCTTCCCAATTCTTTGTAGATATCAGAGTTTGACGGATAAAATGGGACGTCTTTATTCACATTCATTCTACCTGACGTGGCTCATAGCTTCGCTTGCAATTAGGCATCTCACAAGGCTGTTCAAATGCCGACGGAATTACTTTGAATTTGCGAGTAAAACTTATGTGTGGATCAAGGAACTTGACTTTCTCGGCCTGACATGAACCGGTTTTACGACGCCGTTAATTTGACGGCACGCCTGTCATTGTCAGCAAGAAGATGCTGCTCAACTTGTTCCTCCTCTTCATACAATACCCAAGAATATGATTGGCAGCTTCTCTTCCTCGTTTGGCGAAATGCCAATGGCTAGCGAGAGACAAAAGATTAACAGGAAAATACCGAATGCTACAACCTGAGGGTTCACAAACACAGCTGTATATGAACACTATGTATTAAGACTAACTGGCAGCAGTCTGGAATAAAAGGCACGATATCAACGCTTCCTGTCTATTCGGAGTGTTTATTTGAGGGTTTTTTAAGTTGTGGCCTACCTTTTTGCTCCTGGCTGACTCCACTAGAAACATCACCGATTATGTTACACGCTTTGCCATACACAATTTTAGTTTTGGATGTGATTAAGCGCATTTTTGTAGCGATGGGCGTTGCAGTTTCCAACGGGTCAAAAATACCACGTACCGATGAGTTTTGAAATAAATAAGCGAAACAATAGTGCTTCAGTAGACATAAATATTGTGAAATCTAACACTTTTAAACTGATATAACTTGGAGTTATTATGTCACAATGGGGTAACTATTGTAAGACCTTCATTAAAAGCAAACGCAAAACGTTGTTCCTGAAATAAACAAACCCCAATTATCCTTTATTCATGATGATTCCAACATTTTTGGATTAACGTTCTTGGGTCCGAGAATTCCGATGTGCAATCAGTTTTGATCTGAATTTCGTTTGCACCCGACTCGCTGCTCAGTGCAAGGCCTTTGTATATGACAGGGTTAAATATTGTTTTCCCAGTATCTTTACCATGGAATGCGTGAACATTGTTAGAAAAGATGGTATTTACTGTGTCCGAAGAGCCAAACGACGGCGCGGAACTGAAGTCTGCTAACTTAGAACATAGTACCGTTAAGCCGCAGTGACAAGTCCGCCTTAAGTTGCAACTTGCTTTACCTTTCTTTTGAAAGTGAAAAGGGTGTTATATTTACGTGCGTATCGTGGTCTCAAAAACAGAATTAAGCATAACGTTCAGTCAACTGACACTTGAACCGTTATGTTAGCCCCTGGGGTTAAGGTAAATAGGCTGACTTGTTTAGGTGTATTATTTATAGCTATGGAAATTAGATTTCTGTGTGTTAGTTACTACCTTCACATAGCAACATGCAAAATATTGTTTAATTGTAGTTTTCCTCATGAAAATTCCTTATATTGATTGAAAGTTGCTTTTTATATTTTACAGAAGTCTTCAAATATACAGATGTCTTCTACAAACAGGCCTAGAAGGATAGATCTGGCGAAAAAATACTCATTTTAATATCTTCTTGCATGCATTTTACCGTTTTTCCACGGTCAGTCTCCACCTTCAAATCCCACTTCAGCATTACTCCCGTTTTACACGATCCTGAGTTTAATGGTGGCTAAGGAGGTTTACATAGCCTATCGTTGTCAATGAAGAAGTTCTGTTCAACCATTTTGAAATGGCATGGATTCTGACGGTTTAGATTCACACCGAAGTCTATCATTACGGACTATGAGGATAATTTTGCAATACATTTCATGCTGGCTAATGCGGATATTTCACAAACGATAAAAGTTCAGCGGCTCACTCAACCAAATTCAAGTTCAGTGCTAATCAACGACCAACTTCAATTGGCAAGAAACGGCAAGAATACGGTGAGCATCTCAACAAGTGTTCCGTAGAACTATTCGGGTATAAAAGGAAGAATCAGTGGTTAAAAACGTCCAACTCCAAAACAGTAGGAAAGCCGTTTCTGCTGTCAAATTAAAGGTCAACGGTGCACTTGTGGAATTTTAAATGTAAAGTCTCGTCTGATTTTCTGTAAAAAGCGAGCTTTCGCACGATGGCTCATTTGGCTGCTAGACGCATACGAAAATGTAGTTGCATTAAGATATAGAGCGTTAAACATCGTCCGGAAAATACCCTTTAATTAGGTTCTTAAGGCAATTTGACAGCAAACTATGATACCATGACCAAAAAAATTACTCGGCCAATTCCCTACAACCAGATACCACAGGACGGCAGGTACGAATGTCAGCAGTAAAAAGGATTGCAAAAGGACGCTTATAGTTGCATGTGTTGCGGATTTAACAGGCTATTTTTGGGAACTATTATCTGTGCATGAGTTACTCGCACACTTTGCTTAGTGTTTGCGTCGCCAGCCAAAGGTGTGCATATGTAAAAATAACTTCACATCCTTTTAGCTCGATGTCACCCCTGTATTTGTTTACCGTGGCTATGATTTTTGCCATCGACTGTGGCATGAACCGTCTACTACGTGCTACATACAGTTGGTGCACTATCTCATGAAAAACTTTGGAAAACTTAATGAAAGTCATTTTGCGGGAAGTCAGCAAATGCGGCGTGCCCCAAAATTATTTTGACAGCATAGTTAGAACTATAAGTGAAAACAATTCAGAGTTTGGTTGAGAAATTACTATTAACTAGCTTAGAAAAATGTAATTTTCACAAAAATCTGCTATCTCAAGAAATGGCAATATGAAAATGTACTGGTCCAGTGTGAACTAAAAGTGTGTTTAAGGCATAGGAATGGAAAAAAATGGCAAGGTTATACAGAATAAGTACAAATAAATATTTTTTTAAACTAAATGTTTTCCAATAACATATAAACTTGCATTAAATGTGTC
>JAYGXS010002135.1:0-11249 GCA_036362985.1 Ligula intestinalis | reverse complement strand
ATTGATGCTGAAAATAAGGGGTCACAAAGAATCTTTTTAACAATCCAACTATCTAGAAGATATTCATAGTTCCCTTTTTGCGAACCTTTCTGCCAAATGTCTCATAAAACAACACAATCGCTCTGGCAATCATCCCTAAACGTTTTCCTTTGGGTGAATAAATATATGAATTTTCCAGAAAAGCGTTGGATCCTTCCGAAGATCACTCATGAGCTCTCACAAAAACGATAGTTTTGTGTCCTTTTGTTTGACAGCGTAAGTCTAAACTGAACTGAACTGAAATTGAACCCGCGTGGTTTAAATTTTTCAGCAAACAGGAGACTAACTTTAATCAAGTTTTACACTGAAAGAAGATATCTTTAGGCAAAAATTGGATCAAAAATGCATGTTTTTCATCATTAGCTAACACCCAGTATTAAGAAGCCATCATAAGTTATCAATAAACGGATAACATTAAACGGAGCAGACGCAAGTATGGCTACTTTTACCTCGTGAACCAAATCAATACATTGTTAATACTCATCATAACCTAACAGAAAATATTTGCTCCTTATAAGTTCAGGGGTTTAAGTGGCAAGCCTCATCTTCTGTTAATCTCACACGATTAGGTGAGGTAGTTAGGCACATAATCCGAGTGGCTCAATCGTTTTTTGGAAATATGCAAAAGTGTATGGGAGATTATGGTGTAGATTTGGAGGGGCAACCACATTTCCTGTAGGAAGTCGGGGTTATCTCGTTAGGATAGCTGTAAAATTCCACAGGTCATGAAAAACATTTTTTGTCTCAATGATCACATCTTCTGCTTCTCAATTACTTCCTGCAACTGACATTTTCGCTTGTATTGACAACCTTTAAGCAAACTATTTCTATTAATATGCAAAATGACATTTTTAACGACCTTTATCACGTCGGCGTTTTCACTCTCACGCAAGGGCAGATAATCGATAGAAGGGAAAAGCAACAAGGTAGAATGTATGTGTCAGACAGAATGCATTTACGCCCAACGTCGACGCAGGGCAGGAACTGACACTCAAAATTGCGCACAAAAAAGCGAGTGTGCCGTTTCAATGAAACTTAATTAACTTTCCATCGTCACGAATGTGACTAAATCTCAAGGACACTGAGTAGCCAATCATATTCCAGTGTCAGTAACAAGCTGCAGTGGTTGACGTAAGCTTCGAAAACCGTGGCCTACAGCTTACAGGTACGGCCGAATGTACCGTCCTGCGAGTCCTGCAAACAACTTTCATGACGAAATTTAACTGGACAGTTTAGCATATATCTGGACAGGTTATTTTGATCAACTGAGTGAATTTAACACTAAGAAGGGCTTTGGTTTGGAAAAATGTCCTCTTGGTTAAAGTTATTGAGGAAAATTGGTACTCATTTTGGCTAAATCATGAGTAAGTTTAGATTAAAGAAATTCCCTATGCTATTAGGAAAAACAGAACCAAACTTTTTTTCTTATATGCATTGCGCTGTGAAACATTTCCGCAATTATTAAAAAAGAATGGAATAATGCTCCTTTCCAGAAATGGAACATTTTGTGCGAAGTTGCTCAAATGGAAGTGAAGCGAAGTTTAAGGAATCGCATTTATTTCCAGAAAAAAGCAGCGATGGAAGTTTTAAAAATTATATTTGGCTATTCTGTAATGTTTTTGCAAAGAATGCAGTAACTAAATGTTTTCGATAGAACATTTTCTTTTACCGCACAGCTGGCCTTGCGCGTAAACAAAGTTTCCATATGTTATCGCGAAGACAACGTAAAGAAGGCCTTATTGAATGTAGGTCATGTAGAAATATAGTTTTTTGTAAACAACACGCTCGGCTCAAGCGTTATTTAAAAACGGAACTGACAGAAGAATTATGAGTATTTTAAAAAATGGCCATATATGTGGCTTGTTTTTTTTTGCGTATTCAAGCATATTACGGATCGTGGAATTAATCTCCTCAAGCGGAACATAATCCATTATAATTAGAAATGTATGTTCTTTCATCTACAGTCAAATCTAATCGTTTATCTTCAGGTACATTGAAAAAGTTTTCAATAGTCTCCAATTTCACTGTGACATTGCCTTGAAAGAAGTTAATATGCACAGAAATTCATCAGATAAATATCCAATAAAAGCACTTTTAAAGCGGTAACCTATCATGGAAGGTTTTTATGAATCTTAGGAAGAACAATATGCATAGTATCTAGCAGACATTTTGTATGCTCGACAATGTGGCTTGCTGTTTTTTAGCATTTTCACCGTTGACCTACGTGGCCATCTATATAAGAACTTATATCCAAAAGCACATTTTTTCGGTAAATTCTGTTTAGTGATATCTTATTTTAAAGGTTTTGTTGTAAACGTCAAACAGATGCACAATTTATCAATTGTTTTAATGAGGACACTTACAACGAAGAAAATGGTGACACTGTTTTCCACAACATTCAGTAAAACTTATCCAGCAACGGTAAAATTTACAGAATATTTTGACTAAAGAAAATTTCTTTCGATATAAAGAAAGTGATTGCTTTAAGTTTTATATAAAGCAAAATATTTAAATTTATTGTTCTAATTTATAACTATTTTTACGACTCCAGAACCTGGGGATTATCGGAAAATTTTATTTTTCTTAACAAACACTAAGTACTTCTTATAGATCTTTTAAGTACTTAATATGCCTAATGCTGCTCATTTTTAGATATAAATTTTCGTAAATGCGTTCTCGCTGGTATGGGAGACATAATCAAACATTTACAAATTTAGGCAAGTTGCTTGTAGGACTCGCAGTACTGTATATTATGATGACAAAAGCAACAACTATAAGACAGTTCGAAATAACATCACAAGGTAAATAAGCCCAAAATTAATAAACCAAACTTAACCTTATGCTCTCCTTTCTCTCTGAGTGCTCCTTATTTAGATAGGTAAAGAGTTCACTGGAGACTTCAAGGCACAAAATATTTAACGCCGGGCACCCGGCTCGTTAGATGGCCATTTGAACTGAAGTTTAAGCGTTTCAGTAGACCTAAAGTCTATACTTACGGGCCAATTGGTAAGACATGCTATTTTAAGGTAAATTTAATTAAAACTAAAATATTTTCATATCTTATCTTAACACTAATGCAACGAAAGCAAAAACAGCAAAAGTGCCAAAAATAATGTCACCGGTGGCAACTGTTTTCTATTGAGCACCTTTTTCTGAAGAATCTATCAGTGAAAATCCAAAATGTAGGTCAGATCACCGCGCAAACATGGTCATTTTTAAAATACATACGGAAACTTTGTAAGTTTACGTTAAATAAAATTAAACATTTTAGGTTTTTCAATAAAAGTTACCTAAGACGGAAATGCCCTCATACCGTATCTTTTTATCAAGACAAAATTGTCAGTAATGTGTGAGAAAGGGTGAAACTATTGGCACAAGCCATAGTAGAAGAAAAAACCAAGCAAAATGTTGTATGCATTCACTATAAAATAAGTAGCTACCAATCCCATCAGAGCACTAAACGCGAAAGCTCCTAAACTTGCATTGCTTAATTAATCTTTAACAATTCAGTAGACTGAGTGATCCAAGTTTGACATGACATCAAAGCAGATCCACATATGATCATCCCAAGAAATTGCCATTTAACAAATAGTATGCTTTTAGAAACCAAAGCGAGTTTTCGATTTTAGTTGTGAAAGTGCGGTGCTCGCGGAAGCGGTCAGATGATGCATAAAAAATTCGGAATATTATCCTTGCCTTACAACAATCAACCTATTTTTTGGATTCACAGTGGCCAGATATCTGCACATAATTTTTTAGAGAGAGAGAGAGATAGATCAAATCAACTTCTATCTGTATTTGGTATTGCCGTTTTTCTGACCTGACATGTCATCGTCAGTATTTACCCCAAAGTGATTCAAAGTGCATATCCATTCTAATGATACATTTCGAGTTTAAATCCATCTGGAAAAAATCAAAATCCTTTTTAGGTCAATAATACTTTGGGAAGGAAGCCCCGCTCGGATTCCCCTCCCAGAAAACAGTCTACTGTATGTCTGTTGGTGGTGTGGGAGATGGTGAGGCCAACCCTCAGCGCATTTCGTTCTTCCCTTATAATGAATCTGTTGCACTTCAAACTATTGCAGTGCGCTAAAAGCCGTGGCTTGGAGGGTTGCTATCTAATGGGATACTTGGGCACCACAGTTGGCCCATTGTGTCTTTTTGTGTGGTGTGATTGTCTGCGGACTGAGAGTCAGATACAACGGGTCCTTCTTAATGTGGCCTTTATGGCGCTTCCTGTCGGGAGAATACCAAGCGAGACGTGGCGCTTGGTACGCGTGTTGAGTACCTGTCACGCCAGCCCTCTGCGGCCTCCCGCATTTCCACCCTTCTTGACTCTGCCTTGACAATCAGTTCCCGGTGCGGGAGTGGTCAGAGAGTGGAAGGTAAATCCGGTGAGTCCAACTACAGTCACCGTGTCCTTCAACTCGATGAAGTTCGCAGTGTATATTGTAGAAACCGACTGTTGAACACACCTTATTAAAAAACGCGTCTTCTCAACAAATTGGATTTGAAGGAAAGCTATCTTTCGGTTTTTTAAAATGTTTCCAATTATGACAATTTTCCAACTTTGAAATATACATTTGTTAAGCGGTAGATTCCCGATCTCATAAAATTTCACCGAAATTCTGAAATGCGTTTTCGATTCAAACACATTAATGACGTATGGTTTTGAAAATGACGATCATACAGCCCGGCCTCAGTATATTTAGGTCACGGCAGGATGCCGGCTTTTTAAGGAGCTTCTTCCTGACCGCCAAGTCAAAGTATATACTATAAAAAGTGGTTAATTAAGAAGCATAACTTATTGCCATTGATTTTGACTGTTTTTATAAATTAAAATATATTTTACAAAAAAACATGCACGAATAGTAATTGCTTGCACTCTTTTGGTACTTAAGGAAAGTGTATCTTTCGGTTTGCACAATCTTTAATTATGAGCTTTTGGTACAATTTTCAGGTGTTCTTTCATAGAACATCGTATCTGCCAATTTTTAATGCTGCCTTTACTGTATAAAGCATGCTTCACATCTACTGCAGCATTTTATGTGAAATACGTTAGATCTTTCTCGAGGTCTAGGCGCAAACTTACTTTTCCTTAAACAGGGTGTACACAGTGCGCGGTTTGTAGACCTTGAATTCCAATGTAGCGGTCAGTAGTTTTCAAAATTTTTCGGAAATTTAGAAACCTTTTTAAAACCGTAAGATACCCTTTCTTTAAGTAAAAAATTAATGAAGGCGTGTTTTGCTACCAAATGAACACAAGAAATAATTTTTCGTGCATATTTTCCATAAAATATACTTTATATATTAAGGTAGTCAAAATCAATGACAATAAGGCATACTACTTACGTAGCCACTTTTTATAGTACATTTTTTAATTGGCGGTCAGAAAGAAGCTCATTAAAAAGCTGATATCCTTAAATACCCAAAATGATTTGAGATTAGCCTGTACAATCATCTCTATTATGACCATCTGCAATTAATATGTTCCAATCAAAATGAATTTCAATATTCTGGGCGACATTTCGTGAGACAGGGAATCTACTGTACATCAATCCATCAATTTAGGAGCGATTCACTGCATTCTAGGCTCAGTTCTGAGATAAAAACAGAGCAGAGTGACATGATAACAACGACGATTTTCAGAAAAGTAAAAATCTTATGCCACTCTATTTCAAGTTTTTGTATTCATTGATTGTGCTCGATAGATAAAAACATGCTCGAGCATATTTTGAAGAAAAACATATTTTACTTGACACAGAAAATTGACGGCGTGTATTGGATATATGCATACATGCTTGTTACGGCTGTTTTTAGGTTGTATAACAAATAAAAGCTTTATAAGCTTATTTCTATTTTATTTTATGGCACAAGACTCGGCAGTTTTACAAAATAGGATTTTCTAAACTTATTTTGCTATGCTTTTTTCCAAAATAATGCGATATCTCATAATTCTACTAACATGAATTTCATGAACGTATGAACACTAAGAAAAAGCCGTTCTGTCCAACTCTCAGCCTGCAGGCAGCCACTTTACACAACAAGGCACTCACTGGCAACCCTTCAAACCACGGCTTTTAGCCCACTGCGAAAAATTCAAGCGTAACAGATTGATTATAGTTAGGAACGCAATGTGCTGATGGTCAACCCTACTCTCTTCTCTTCCGCCAGCACATACACACAGAGTGGACTGCTGCCGACGATAGAAATCACAGTGGAAATTTAATTCCAGGAACCTCGTCCTAAAAGTACTTTTGAAGTAAGTGCGATCTTGATGTCAGCCATATGGGTGTTGATTCGAAAAATATTATCAGAATAGGAAATTCGGATATATTTAATTTTTCATAACCTCATATATCCACTTCGAATCACTTTGGGATGCGTTTTAACAGGGACAGGCCTTATCAGAATACCGAATAAAGCACAACACGGAGACAAGGTGAGATCGGCCATATCTAGAAAATTAAGTGCAGACATCTGGCCACCGTGAATGCAAAAAAAACATTGATTGCTGTAAAGCAGGTTAATATTTCGTTTAAGGGTTTTTTTTAATACATCACCTAACCAAATCCACGAAATTCACGCTGCCACAGCCGAGATAGAAAACATGTCTTGTTTTCTTCAAAAACCATATAATTTCTCAAATTTAAAGATGTATTTAGATTTTAGCAGCTTAGTGTACCGCTTCCATGCTGCGTCAAATTTAAACCACTTGCTATAGCAAATCATCAAAAATTCATTGAATAAATACACGTTTTGTAGCTTTTGGGTTTAATGACTGAATCGGATTGCTAATTTCAACTGAGGTAGTGAATTCATACAGCCTTTATTTGCGTTTGTTCTTCTGTTATGGCTTGTGGGAAGTGCTTCTCAGGAGAGACTGCTACCTGTTTAACTACTGCTTATGTACGGCTGTCGGCAAAATGACGTTTCTTTTTGAGACCACGATCACAAATATATTGATTTTCAGCATACCTCACACGTCATTGACGGTGGGTACACGAAAATTTTACCACGATAACGAAACGGTATGAGAGCATATTTGTCTTTGATAATTTTGTTGAAAAAATTGAAAAATTTAGGAGAGGAGAACAGTGTGGCAGATGCAACAAAAGTCTCTATAATCCATTTGGGCGCCATTCATCGACCTTGATTGCGGCCTGTTCTGAAGCACACGTGGAGCGCATCGAAATTGACGGTCGAACTATATTATTTGAATATACAAGGGCATCGAAAATCAATGTAAACAGTCATAATTTTCAAGTAGCTATTTTTGAAAATGCCGGTTTTTGAAGTTCCCGTTAACAACTACTACATACCACCTTACTTTCAACGCCCTTATAGAGCCTCTGCGTCGGTAACTGCAGTGCGCGCTAATGTCTCTTCCTGGCCACGCGTCTTTGAGCGACAACCTTACTATTAGTTAGCCGTTCAGCTGTCAAAGGGGGCATCCAATACACCACTGAGGTTGTTTACGGTACACCCCGTTGCCTGACCGGTTAATTCGTTAAGCTGTCAACCGAAAGAACACAAACCCTATTGAGGCGAATTTTTGCATCCCAGATATGTGTGTAGATAGAGAAGTAGAAGGAGTTTCGATCATCGAAATCATACTTTTATTTGTCTGAGCTTTCGGGCTCTTTCTAGGATCAATGGAATAAGCACGAAAGCTCTGACAAGTAAAAGCGTGATGCCGGTGATCGAAAGGCCTTCTACTCCTCTACCTACAAACCATATTATCGTTTTCAGTATCCCCCAAAGAAGACGATGAAGAAGGTTTAAGGACAATGTCTGAGTTCTGTTGGGACTGATGTTTCGGACACTCGTTTGTTTTCATCGTCAGAGTAAGGTGGTGGTTGTTCCTCTCTGCCGGAACTGTTTCAGCCTCGCTGGACGCCTGTCATTATATCCGTGCTCGCCGCACAAACTTTGACCTGTCCGTGAGATTGACCGCAGGGTGGGAGGGGGGGGGTGTGACATTTGTCCCCTTTGCGGCTGTCGTAATTGTTGGCAAGTCAGTGCGCTTACTGGCCTGTTTCCCGTCAAGGGACGGACCAATCATTTGTTGCTGCCCCCCATGAGTTCCTGTCAACCTCGTGTGCGCGGTAGCGGTGAGGTATCGTTGTACGCTGCTCACGTGGGCACTGGCCGGCCCCTCTCCTATCTTCTTCTGATCTCAGTTGTACTCCAAGCTTGTGTCTGCTTCGCCGTCCTGTTGGCCTTGTTCGAACTGACTCGAGCCGTTTGTGTACCGCCTGTCAGTCGAAGACCAAATTTCCAGCAAAAGTCTAGCCATCTTGTCATTGGCTCGGCCTATTACCTCTTGCATTGTAGAAGGCGAAGTTGTGGTTCTTCTGCTGTACGTGTTCATAGAAGATAGTTTTTCTTTGCGGTTGATTGCGAGCTGATGCTCATGCAACCTGGTGTCAAGGCGTCTGCCCGTTTCACCGACATATTTTGCATTCCAGCCCCGACATGACATTCTGTAGACGACGGCTGAGTGTTCGGTCGACAATAGCTGGTCTTTGGGCCTCATAATCTGTTTTCTGATGGTTGATTCCGGCTTGTGAGCCACACCGATCCAGAATGGCTTCAGGATTCCCGCAGTCGCCTCGGATACGTTCTTTAAATAAGGATAGCGAGCCAAAACTTAGGGCCTTCTCCCTTCGAACGCTCAAAGTGGGGCTGCTTAAGACACTTGAGTATGGAGGACTATGGATAAGCGTCAACTTCAAAGGGGGCATGCAAGTATTTAACCTCCTCCTCCTGCAGTATGCTTGAACGCGTTGTAAGAGGGTCCTTACACAACAGCGTTTGTGCTCAACAGGGTGGTTGGGGGAAGCTGGAAACGATAAAATATATGGATCTCAAATCTTTGTGCAAATTACAAACAATATTGCTTTTTTTAACGGCTCTTGGTGATCGTTCGGGGATCTCGACTTTTTTCTGGGAAATTCTTTTACTCAGGCACCCAAATGAAAAAGTGCACGTGTGGTTCTCAGAGGCATTTAGTTGTTTTCTGGGACATTTTGGCAGACAAGATAGCAAACATATGGAGTTTTCCCGGCGATGCCTAATTTCTAGCATAAACAAGGACGAGAATGTTAGATAATCGATAAAAATAGCTGTATTTTGAAGATTTTAATCCCTCTAGCGGCGTTTGTACTGTGTTCAGCAGCAATTTTAATGTGTTTTAGCCTGGGCAGCCTCCTAATAAGATCAAATAAAGGCATTTACGTGTTCTTTGAGTCTTCTTGCGTGGCAGGTTTTTTTCCTGAGAGGGTTAAAATTTTTCGTTAATTGGACAGTCTTCTACATATGAAACTTACTCAAGTTGTAAAATGACCTTTCCACTGCCGTGACAGCCGGATGGCCCGCATCTATTTCCTTAAAGAAATCCTTAATAACGTCTACTTGCACGACGATGTCCAGGCCTATGAAGGCTCCCTGGGCAATACTCCTCCCATAAAAGTTGTCGTAACCTTTGCCTTCATATTTGAGGCCGTGAACTCCCCTTGCTTGATCGGACATTTCGCGGTCAGTTTTTCTACTTCCAGAGTTCCAAAAGGAAGCTTTGACTTTGTTGCCTTCGCACAAACATCCGCGATTAATTTATCGTTGACTGGCTCACAACCGCATGTCTTCAACACGGCACTGACCACCGCTGTCTCAGGTGTCCTTCCCTGCAGAATGGTTCTTTAAATTGTATGCGTAGGTCTTCGAACTGGCTGTTGAGTTTGTCAGACGCTCGCTTCAGCCTTTTTCATAAAGTCTCTAAAAATCAAATATTGCACGGTAAAATATAGAAGCAGATGACTCCTTTCCGATATTGTAAAAGTTAGACTATGGTTGTGCAGCGTTGAAAAAAATGTTGAGTGACTAGGTCTAAAGGAATTTGTAATTGATGCAACTTTAAGTTGACGCGTTAAAAACTGCTCTATCGTTTAGTGATTTAATATTAATTATTTGCGCAATTCTGAAAAATGGTCGAACAATAGAATTAATACCCATGTATAACAGATACACTCCGTCAATTTCCAAAGGCTTCCCAGTTTCATGTGCTGTCCATAGCTCTAACTCTTACTCTCCCAGCTCCAACCTTTAATCCCATAACTCTTATCCTTACACTCCAAAACAGTGAATGAAAACCAAATTTCAAACGTGTATTACTTATAACCATGCCATAGGTAGAAAATTAAGCAGTATATGTATATGATGAAATAAAGTAAACAAATGTATTTAGCCTGCACAAAAAATATTTTGTTTTTTTTGTATTATAGATCTCGGTATGACTGATACATCAACATGTTTAACGAAAAAATAATGAACTGAATAGAAAGTACAAAGTGTAGCCTGTAATTAAGTTATAACCCCTTCCTATTTAGAAAATAACAACCTTATGAGGCGCCTCCTGGCGGCATCTTAAATATCTTCAACACCATTCCTGTAAATAGTTTCAATTTACTCTGTTAAAATCGAATCTATTTTTCGTTAAACTATTACATTTTCAAACATTGTTTTTTTATATCTACCTGAATATTATTTTAATAGACGCTTCTGCTTTACTACAGGTTACACGGGCATGGTTGCGAATAAGTCCATTATTTTTAAAAGTAAAGGTCCCTTTTTTGTGCGCTCGAAGAGGATTCCTCTCTAATTTTTATTAATTTCGGTTTTTATAAAAAGCCACAAGATAAGTCGTCTGTCCACTTTCTTTGTCGATGATATAATTAATAAATGAGATGCTATCGTTTTGTAATTCAAATCAGTTCTCCAGTCTACACTATTTCATATAAATATTCCCCAGACTCGCTGAAGTTTTGGCAAGCAATTCTATACAAAACAGCAATATTACCTTGTCTCTTTGGAGTTTACTGCGTCCGTAATGACATTCGTTGCTGCGCCAGCAAGGGTGGTTCCGATGGCTGCACCCGTAACTAACAGAGATAGATCGCCTGTAGGTAGGGCACAAACAGCGCTTGCAATTGCAATGCTAGTGCCAACAGTTGACACAGACGTTCCAACCCCTTTCGCAACATCACAATTGAATTTCAAGTCGTCAACACCCTCTTGCAGTCTGCTCAGTTGAGATTTGAGATTCTCCAAATGGAAGATATATTCTGACAACGTTTTCTCCATATTTCCTTTGGGTATAATTAAACTATTAACGTGTGTTCTCGCATAACCGGGTATTTACGGTTGGGAGA
>JAYGXS010002134.1:0-11252 GCA_036362985.1 Ligula intestinalis | reverse complement strand
AACCTGGTAACGTCGGCAATGTGCTCGTGACGAAGATCCTTCCATAGTTTGTCCTGATCGGTTAACTCAAACTCCTGGCCCTTGCCATACCTAGATAAAAAAGAAACGCGATCAGAAAAAATGATTCGCAATAAAATTCAGGGATGCAGCAGATCCTTCTTTTAAGGCAAGAAAAGAAAACGATTATTTCATACAATACTCGCTCTTTAAGGAGCTAAATGGCTGCCTGCGTAAAAATAGATATGGTGGACTGCATGCGTAGGTGCCAATTTTAGCACCAAACATTATTACTAGGCTTATTCGTCACAGGACGTTATCTGTATTTGCACCCCGCGATCACAAATCGTGCCCGGTCGCTGTCGGCGTAATCTTACACGAAAATAAATAAACAGTTGGGAGTAGTAAGGCTGAAGTCGGTCTGAATTCTAATATCTTGGGATACGCGCGCTCACATGAACCCGTATTTTACCGATCATAGGCGATAAGATGCGAGTCCGTAGTTTTTTGGTAGGGTTTCTAGTCCAGGTGCCTAAACGCAAAGAGTCCGGTTTTGACATCGGGCTTTCGCGGTCTGGGGTTGGGTCTTTGATGGCTGATGACAGAAGATAAGTCAAAAAATATTAGTGATCTCCCTAGTTTTTATGTTCTCTAGCTCCCCGCTTTTACTGAGTATTCGCGAGCGTGTGACCAACTGTGAATGCTCCAGTTTTAAAGTATGATCAGATAGTACATACTGCTTTATTTAATAAGAAGAGGATGCCTAAGGCTACGCACATGTGACTGAATGTTCCCACCCTAATCAACAGAATGGTCAACTTGTAAGTCAATGAGAAGGGATCCAAAATGGAACCAGGGGATTTCCACTCTGGATGTGGGGCATGATAAATATAAGATGGTAAATAGGTTAGAACTGGTCCTTATAGTCTCCTACGCCTTGTCCACAGTAGTTGCTGAGACAGATGGTATAAGTGCGGCTGAAACTCTAAACTCCAGTACATTTATAGGCGGAGACCTTGATCGAAAATCCGTTCGACCAACCAAATAGCAATTTAATTTCGTCAGCCGACTTCGGATAATTCTATTAGCTAAATTATATTGCCTACAAGGGATTAAAACGGCATCGTTGTTATGCGCATTTTGCAGGGCATTATGCCTTTTTTAAACACTGTGCTGAAAGCAAGGAGGTGCTACAAACAGGAAACCCTTTCGATATTTGGATTACGATTGGGGTAGTTAAACATACGTAAGTTCAAGAAGACTGCCTGTGAAATATACGTGTTTGATGAGCAGAAAAAGTGCTGCCGTAGACACACGAAGAGAAATAAACTATCAAAATTAATATCGACAAACACCAGTGAAATTGTGACGACCATTTCACTTATGGGTCCCCATCAGGCGGTCAGCCAGCATTACCAGTCGCTATGAAACTGTTTGAGAGCTTCATGGGTCGACTCCCCAGGCACAACAGGCCGGATTTAAACTCGATAATAACTAAATCAATGTAAGACTCACGCAGCGCACACAGCCTAGGAATCTTATGGACAAATGAACACAGAAGTTGCGTCTCAAAATATCAAGAGTAAGCCGGTATACGCTCTGCCTTTAGGAACACAGTAAATGGGAAAATATATACTGTGTAAGTGTTTGTTGTTGAAGGTAATTTGCAAAGGCGGCTTAAAAATGTTCCTGTCAAAATTCTACGACGCTGTCGTATAGAGGTCAGCTCAAGGTTGTAATTCAAACATAATAGTAGCTATTGACAGATTCTCCCATGAGTCCGAAAGCTAGGCCGAAAATCAATCTCATTCACCGGGAACTCGGTCTTCTTTCCCCACTGCAAAAGTGAAAGCATGAAACTACAAAAAGGCAACGGGATAGGGTAAAACGCCATGATTGATGTCGGAATAAAACCGCATTGAAGAATCGGAGAATGTTATCTAAGACTCGAGATGTCCTCTGTCCTAAAGCAAAATACCCGTCTAAATACTAAAATTTGCAGCGCGAGTTCCAACAAGCCTCGCCAGCATTTTCTAATGGCCTGTAGAATTCTAGGACGCATCGCTTTCAGTTCATCATTAGTCGTGAATTAGATGACAAGCAACAAGTTTGTACCGTGTATCAAGAAAAAGGTGCAATACTTTATTCCTAGTGCAAACTGTGGGTGTGCGAGCGCTGCATCGCACTGTTCGAGACTGTCACGTATCGTGACAGGTAGATGAGGGCAACATATCCGACCAGCCACTAATTCTAGCTTGTTATTAAAGAGGATGCGCATTTAACGACGACTTTTACAGACAGCAGGCCAACTAATGCTATTAAGAACATCGTTATACAGAGAAAGAGACAGAAAATTAAAATCATGAAAACGTATGCGCTAACGAACGGTGTGGATGTGAAAACCACTGATCCTAATCGTCGTTAACATCCTTTAGCAAGCCCGTTCAGTTAGCTTTGAAGACCAAGATAATGGCATGAGTCGGAAATAAAACGCATAGAGCGTTGCTGAAAAGTCGAATTTCTGGGAAAACCTCCACAAGCCAGGGTTGCCTGGCTGCAGTAGACCCAGGGGGTTTACATGCCACAGATAACGTAAATGTTCGAATTAAAGACCTATTGTGAAATAAGTAGGCTTTCAGTCATGGAAAATAAACAGTCATGCAACATGCCGCAACAATAGTTACAGACTTTACCAGGTACTCATTCGACAAATTTGTCAGTTACAAAAGGGCCACAAGTCAAAGCAGTGTAGGGACAAGACAAAAATATTCAGTCGTTAAAAACGGCTCTTCCTAACACCTATTAGTGTGGAAATGGGACCTACTTTGTATCCTGTTCCAGCAAACTTACAGGAACATGTATGGTTCAGGCTGTGGACTACAGAGTCAGCTAAAATTATATTTATGTAAGTCAAAACAAAAAATATAAACCAACATATCGAAATGCCCACCGCCTATTACGCCTTCGGCCCTCAAGATTGGACAGCGTGGTCAAATTCGGGCAATGGACTTATGTGGCCAACACGTCATGAGGTGCTGCAGAGCCGCAAACAATGGAGTCCTGAACGGGTTCGAAAACTAGGACTAATAAATGACTGTCTCGAGGGTTTAATTTTTTCCTAATTGCAAAAACATTTCAGAAGTGGGACTCTCGTTTCAATGCGCACGTCATTTGTTGTGATCGAATGCATATCCGTATATTTCTCCAAAAATATACTCGCCAGAGAAAAAGAGCAAAATGAAATTCTAACCTGTATACGTTGTTCTCAATTTTCACCAAATCATGCAGCAATGCTTCCAGAGTGAGGTCATGCAAAAGTGGCGTTAGAGGATCCGTACCTCGATCAAGCAGAAGGAGGATGCTTTTTCCCTTATATGTGCCCTAAAAGAATGCCAAGTATAAACAAGTGCATTATTATTCGAGAAATCAATGTACCACCAAATGTCTGGAGGGATATTTAAATAAACGAAAGGGTTACCTGACCCATCGACGGATTATCAGACTTCTGTTGGTCAAGTTTCATTTGAACTAAGCGAGCCAGCTCAAGATTTTCGGGTCTCCTGCAGATGTTAAAAAGCACATGAAAAAAGCGTTAAGTGTTTCAAAAACTCAGAGAAGAGGAAATACTCTTACCAACAAGAATCCATAAAAAAACTCCAAATGCAAATATGATTTAAGGAGCAAGTCGACACAATTTAAGCACTAAGCGCTGTTAGTCAAAAGATTATAAAGGGAGTTAGTTACTAGCGCAAAATGCAGAGTGACTTTCCCAGCTTAAAAGTTTAATTTATTGACTGGCTGAACTCGATGAACTTCAACAGCCAACCATTTTCATTGACCATTTCCACTTAAATTTGTACTTATTATTTCTTAAACAAATATTATGCCCATTTTAGTGTGCAGGTTTACTGAACTCTGATATATAAACGAAGGCGGGCTGAAACTGGAGACTTCGGAAGAAAAACTCGGGATGCACGGTTATATTTGTTCACAGCATCTGCGGCTTCTGTTTTTCCGGATATTCCTTGAAGAAGCAGGAGCACTTGTTTCAATAAAGAGCTCGTTTCCACTCGTTGGAAACTTAAACGAGTACGGCTACTATGCAAAATTTCGAAAGTCAACTTACTCCAAATATTATTAGGAAGTTAGTTAAGGTAAGATTCACGTTGTCCGTAAAATAAGTTTAGAACTACGGCGGTACTTTAGTGTAGAATTCAGTTATTCGCTCTTACGCGCAACCAAAAACGCGCGGACTTATTTTTTCCTCCGAATTCTTCGATAAAAAAACATAGGCAGCAGTTAAGAAATGCATATAAAACACAAGGGACGACTTATTAATTTCACTCTACAGAGTTCCTTTTTATCGTTTAAAATATGCTGGAATTGTTGGAATTTAAAGGCCATTTATGGATATTGGGGAATGAGCCTTAATGGAAACTATTGATTGGAAAGCATAAAAACTACAGAAAAGGTTAAACCACAAACTAACTTCCTGTATCGGATTTTCGGATACTCATTTAGAAGCACGCAGGTTGTTGCAATCTGTTCAGCCATCCGTTCTAATCTAAGGCCACGATCAGAAACTCGATCAATAGGACAGCTGTAGAGTATAGGCGTGTCCTGGCAAGGGACGGAAAAAAGATGCGTCTCGAGTGGCAGAAATCCAATATTCAACTGAGCCAACGCCTTAAGAAATGGCATGCATCCCGAATTCGCAATTCGATGAAGGATATCCGGGGGGCAAGCTATAAAACGTCAGCGTATTTAATAAGTTAGACATAAGAGCCATATAATTTCAATTCAATACCAGTTCGTTTAGAAAGTCTAGTCGAAAACGACACTAGTTAACATGAGGTAAAATTGTTGTGGAATAAATAACGTGCGATTATGACTAGCGGCTGCAAAAAATATGGAAAGTGTGCGGTCTAGTCAGACAGCCGTGCAGAAATTAAGAAAAGGTCTTCAATTATTCGATTTGGGCCGACCGTTCGCAATTGTATGGATTTCAAAATGCAAACAGGTTCACGGCAAAGGAGGCAAACAACAATTCCAATTGAACAAAATGCTACAAAATTCTTACCGATTGTAAAATAAACGTACGCAGCTGAGTACTGCGCTGGCACCGAACTTAGATCCACAATTAATCGATCTGTAGACTAAGTACATAACAGAAATGATCCGATTACATCTCTGTCTGGGTAAATAATATATATTGCTTCCATTGGTAATTTTTTTCGAGCCTTCAGAATGTTCTCGACCACTAAACGCAAATAAGAATGAGTGCAAACATACATATCACGCCTGTGTCCATTATATCTTGCATACGCAAACACGATGACAACAAAGTGGCGGATCCTTCGTCAACGACCAAAACACGGCGACCTTTGGCCATTTTAGGCGAATGGAAAACATCACGTAAAAATGCTAAAGAAGTTAAAAACATGAAATAATTGGTAAAATAATCCACCCTTCGAGACTTCCGTCACCAGGGACATCTTTGCAAATGACCCGCTGTAACGGACTAATCCGACCCACTGGGTCGATGAGTTGTTTGAACGTTTGAAGGTCATATTTTTGGGTTTCACTTTTCAAAGCTTGCTGAGTCACATCTTGGATCCGTGAGTTGGACTATCTCGATTCGCGTACCAGATCACTCTCGTTCTCACATTGTCTCCTTGCTACGTTCTTACCGTCTTGAATGGGTGAACATTCTCATCCCGGTTTGGTCGTTCCATCCAGTTTTCATTTTGTATTTTTCGAAGGACAGTTGGCGAGCATACGTATACTTTCGATAAATTCTCTTCGGGCCATTATATTTATATGGATGGGGAAGGTACAGGGTGACAAGCAATCAATTAATTATCGTTCTAATCAACTTAGTCTTGGGAATGTGGTCTTGGGGTTTGAGTTGATAAAAAGGGGGTAGTGACAGGGTAATTATGAGAGGCAGAGGGGAAAGAACGCGTGGAAAATGCTGGTAGTTCTGCGGCCGTTGGCCATGCTAGGCTTGTGGCCTGAAGAAAATTCTTCTGCGCGCACAACACCGGCTTCATCAGGCGAATGGCCATGGCCTCCGCTGTTGCCAGCAGCCGTTGACCCAGGGACTTCGGGTAATCGGGTGAGACCTTGTAGATCACCTTAAAGGCTTCATTCGGGTCAACACGGTGTCCAGAGTCCACCATAAGTCACTTTAAGTCACTTTATTAAGGGAAGAAGGCTTTCGCCCTTGAGCTCCCTATTCATAACCAAAATCGCATAATAGGTCCACCGTAACAATAGTACATAATACAAATATACAAATGTAGGCTTAACATCAGCGATAAGTGTGAGCCAGTTGCAAGGTGCTGCTACTGACACTTTGTTCATTATATCTACCACAGTTACTCAGCAAATGGGAATCAAGTTTGTGTTTAAAAATGTCAACAGTATCTGAGAGGACCACATCTTCCGGGAGTCCGTTCCACGCTCCAATGACCCTCTGCGAGAAGGCGTTTCGTCGAACGTCGATACGGGCCGGTTTCCTCTGTAGTTTAAAAGGATGACCTCGCAGATGGTCAGTCCGAGCCAATTCGAAGAAATCCTCAAATTCTAGGGCGCAGTCTTGGCCTCTAACAATTCGGTAGGTTTGTTTGAGGTCCCCGCGGAGTTGCCTATAATTGAGAGGGAAAAGATCAAGTTCGGTCAGTCTGTCTTCACAAGGCAGATGACCAAGATTCTTGACCATCTTCGTAGCCCTCGCCTGCACTCGTTCCAGGTGCATGTAATTCTTCTTGAACCACGGACGCCAGGCCTGGACAGCATACTCCAAGTGGGATCGAACAAACGCTCCGTAGGTTTTCCTGAAGAGCTTCATGTCAATGTTGACGAATCCCCGCATAATCGCAAACATCATCTGTGTCGCGCGTTCAGCTGCCTTTACACACTGAGGAGATGGTTTAAGTGAGGAATTTATTAGAACACCGATATCCTTTTGTTCGTTCTCATTTGAAAGCGGGTGCCCATCGAAAAGGTATTGGAAGGAATCGTTCTCCTCATCAGTCCTTCTAGTACGGAGTCTTAAAACCACACACTTACTAATGTTGAAGTTTAAAAGCCAACAAGCAGACCAGCAGCTAAGTCGATTGAGACTCTCTTGAAGCGCTTTCCTATCGGCGTCAGACCTGAAGGCTCTCCAAAGTTTGACGTCGTTGGCAAACATGATAGCGCTGCAACCCAGGTCGTTGACACAGTCGGTGATATAGATAAGGAAGAGCAGGGGCCCTAAGACAGAGCCTTGGGGGACGCCACTCAGCACAGATGTAGGGTTTGACTTTGAGTCACCAATGCACACAGTTTGCGATCGCCCTGTGAGAAAATCTGTGATCCATGCCAGCAGGTTTCCTCTTATGCCAATTTCTGACAATTTATACATAAGACGCTTATGTGGGACGCTGTCGAATGCCTTCTTGAAGTCCGTATAGATGACGTCAACCTTACCATCTTTATCTAGTGCGCGAGTCCACTGATCAGTGGAGAGTAGAAGGCTGGAAAGGCAAGAATGGTTCTTTCTGAAGCCGTGTTGGAGCCCTGACAGTAGGTTGTTCTCCTCCAAGAACTCCACTGTCGTCTTCTTAATCATCGTTTCCATCACCTTACAGCAAATGCAAGTTAGGCTGACGGGCCGGTAATTGTTGACCTTCGTTCGGGCTCCGCCCTTGTATATCGGGTAAATATTTGCCATTTTGCATTCAGATAGCAGTTTTCCTAGTTCAAATGAAGAACTAAAGATATGTGCTAGGGGCTCTGAGAGTTCGCTTGCCAATTTTTTCAAGAACTTGGCTGGTATATTGTCTGGACCGGATGACTTTGCTTCTTTGAGGCTCTGCAGCTCCCTCTCAACTACAGATGTTGGAAATAGTAGAGAATGAAGTGCTGGACCGGCATTTGCAACAGCACTGTTGGCATTATCAAAATGAAGCTCGGGTTCCCTAGTGAATACCGAGGCAAAGAACCGGCTACAGTACTCGGCTTTCTCGTCATTCTCAACGACTTCTCAACCATCATCATTCTTATGTACTGCGACAGGATCCTTGTTTTTTAATCTACTGTTAATATAGTGGAATAGAATTTTGGGCTTTTCTTCGGCCTGTTGGAGGATTCTTGATTCATAGTTTTTCCTGGCCTGGCGAATTGATTTTTTTACTGCATTTCTTTGGCGTCGGAATTCCTTGAGGTGTATTGGCGACCCAGTTTTCCTGAATAACTTCCATTTCCTATTCTTCTTCTTCAGTTGCCTGTTAAGGTCTCTCGTCAACCAGGCAGGACGACTAGTCGTCTTGTGTACCTTGACCGGACAAAAGCGCTTAAGCAGATCTAATGCAACCCTCATGAGTGATCTCCAATCTTCCTCCGGATCCCCCTTGAGTAGGCAGTCCCAATTCATGGTCGATAGTGCATTCTTAATTGAATTGAAATCTGCCTTCCATATGTGCATAGAATGTGAGCAAGAATGGAACTGTTGATGTTCCTGACTTTGCGTTTTTTAAGCCATGCTGGCAGATGCTCCCATATCCTCTTGGATAAGCGCCGGCTCGTGCGACCTATGTAACCTGCTCCACAGGAACAAGTAAATGAGTAAATGCACATGGAAGTGGTCTGGGCTGGCAGCTTATCCTTACCTTCGCCGTGTAGGACCGGGTTTGTTGAGAATAACACCCGAACTTTCGCCGCTGGGAAGGTTCGTGATACGGCTTGGTTAAGGCGTCGGCTTAACAGTTCACTTGCTGCGTCCCCTTGAAAGAGGACTTTGAGGAAAAGGGTCTTCTTTTCCACGGCGGGTGTTAATGGTTTGCGTTTTATCTCCATCATGTTCTTCTGAATAAACTTGTCAGGGTACCCGTTCTCTCGAAGCAGGTCCTGGATCTTCGTGAGCTCTCTTTCGATAGTATCGTCCGAGCAGAAAGAGACTATTATCCTCAGATATTTTCCCACTCGTTTTGTTGTACAAGGTTTTCATATATTTCGTTGATATTTTTTTACAGTATTAAACCCCATGTCTACAGCTGAAACTTCTTTCTTCTTACTTTGTGTGTGACACTATGCCTGTTGATGAGAAGAGTTTGTCTGAGGTTCACTCTGAAGTTAATCAAATATTAGAAGAGGGCTCTGTGTTATCCGCTGAGAGTCGTTGTCCTTTTCGTTATCAAATCATGCGCCAGACTCGTCAAGGCCACGAGTAGTACGGAATACTACATTGGCACCCAACGTCTTATCAAGTATTGCTCCCACCCCCATCCAGCGTGTACAAACCGTTCCCACCAGTACCCCGTCCCCTCCCACCTCACTCCCCGATCCGTTTTTGGCCCCGTCTGCCTTCTAACCCGGTAAGGACATTGACGTTTGGATAGCCAAACTCGACCTCTTCTTGGCTGCTCAGAGCATACTCGTCATTTACTTGCTCTTCTTTCCCCGAGGCTCTTGCTCCTGCCCTCAGGAATGGCATTACGGTTAAAACTAATTTCTTCTGATGCCCGTAGACGTTAAGCTCTTATTTTTGTCATACCCCTCTCCGCTTCCGCTGACGGCGATCAGTTTTATCACCTCAGGCAGGGTCTGGAAAACTTTCATATCCTTTAACTGAGGTGGAGTAAGCCGCGGTCAGTTTGAAGGCGAAACATAATCAGCTGAGGACATCGCATCTTCCGTATATATGGGTCTGCTCAATACGGAGATTACAATCGTTGTCCATTCGCAGGAGTTCGATTATTAGATGGGACGTTGCAGATGTCTGAGGTGGGTCGAGGCAGCTGGAAGCTGATTGCGAAGCACCATCGTCATTCAAGTGCATCGGCAGAAGACACTTGGCCTTTCCCTTGTCGAATATCTAAGTGAGATTGAGATTTACATGATTGAAATTTAAACTTCTGATACATTATATGAGGAAACAAAATTTATATTTTAGCATAGTTGTAGAGATAATTATTTATTTTCATAATATTCTTTATAAACATTGAGATGTTAGTCGAAGAATATTGGAATAGATAAATTGTTCTTGGTTTTTGTTTTTGTTTTCTTTTTAAGGACTGGATAAGGAGCCAAGGTAGAATTTTGCTTAAGCTTTGAGTTGATCAGTACTGGAAACCGTCGTCTGGAAAGCCTCCAGCAGTTGCCAGTTTTCCCCAGAATATGCGGGAACTCTCCTGGACCGTTAGATCCCTTTTGGTCCAAATGGGATGTCTAAGAACTAGTTAGCAAAGTGTTCTGTTTTTTTAATAAATGTATGCGTCATGTCATTTGAGAAGAACTGCTTGGTCTTTCTTTTAAATTTGGCTCAACTCTGGCTTTTGCGAATATCGTTGAGTAAGGTCTTACACCACCTCATCCCCACTAAACGCCTGGTTTACCTCGATGACGTTATTTTCTTCGGGAATTCCATTCCACATCACAATGAGAACCTCTCATCCACCCTTGCCTCCCTCCGTGCCGCTGGCCTGACCTTTAACCCTTCGAAATGCGTTTTTCTTTGATAGGAGGTGCAATTCTTAGGACACAAATTGTCGCCCAGCCATTTAGCTGCCCTGCCCGAACGCCTACATGAGATCCGTTGTTGGCCTACCCTGACCAACCTTACCGAACTCCGTAGTTTCATCGGCTTAGCCTCTTATTATCGCCGATTTATCAGAAGCTTCGCCCACATAGCTTTCCCTCTCCATAAACTGACGGCGAAAAATCAACCTTTCTAGTGGACTACAGAAAGCAATAAAGCCTTCAACGACCTCAGAGCTGCCATTTTTTCGGCTCCTCTCCTTACCCTCCCTAACCTCGAGCCTGGAGCTCCCCCTTCATCCTCAATACCGACGCTAGCAATGTTTCCATCGGTGCTGTCCTCTCTCAGGCGGATAAAAACTGTCTAGAACACCCAATATGCTTCGCTAGTAAATCCTTCTCCAGCAGCGAGCGCAATTACGGTGTTTTCAAACTAGAGTTACTGGCGATAGTTACCTTCATTCGCCAGTTCAAACACCCCATTTTAAGTCAACGCTTCACCCTTCGCACCGACTAAAAGGCGTTTACATGGCTCTATTCCCTCAAAGATCCCATGAACCAACTTGCCCGGTGGCAAGATTTCCTTCAGGATTTTGACTATAAATGCGAGTTTCCCAGGTTGTCAACGCGGCAATGCAGACGCACTCTTCCGCCTCACGGGCCCCGCATTCTTCAGCGAGGGTGAACCTGGTAACGTCGGCAATGTGCTCGTGACGAAGATCCTTCCATAG
>JAYGXS010002133.1:0-11255 GCA_036362985.1 Ligula intestinalis | reverse complement strand
ACGCATACGAAACCAGCGTCCTCAAACGGATCGTAGTTGCTTCCGCTATTGCTAGCAAACGCTGATCCAGGGACTTTGGGAAGTTTGGCAGGACGTTATAAACTACCTTAAAGGCGTCATTGGGATGCATACGATGTCTGGTGTCAAGCATGTGAACAAGAATGGTGCTGTTGATGCGTCTGAATTCACGCTTGCTCAGCTATGCCGGAAGGTGTTTCCGTATTTTTTTTGGATAAGCGCCGATTCGTTCGACCAGTATAACCTTCTTCATAGGAACAAGTAAATAAGGAGATGCACAAAGAAGGGTCTAAGCTAGCAGCCTATCCTTACCTAAACCGTGCAGGACCAGGTTGTTTGAGAATGGTGAGAGTCCTCATTGCTGACTGCCACCGACGCATAAGAAAGTACAAGGCCAAGATTGAGGAGGAAAAAGATAGGTGTTTCCAGATTTTCGGAGATGTTATTGCCGAGCATCTTGCAAAAATGATCTCAACTTAAGCACGAAACCGGCCGGCCAAGATAAGCGAGATTTTGGAGAGAAATCGGAATAAATTGAAACCCGCGGACACTACAAATTCTGACTTAGTCCACAAACTTTCGTCGAAAAAATTAACAGAACGGCAATTACACGTGCACAACACAAAGCCTGTTTTAATACTGTAGATTCTGACCCACTTGACTTCCTTGATACAGTGGAAGCGATATTGGTGAAAACGGAGGCATTTGACGACACTAAACATTCAATACGACAACGTGTGACCTCCTTGCTTTTGTCTTATAATCCAGCTAGCTTCATTTCACAAAGTGAGTCAAAAGTACTGAGAGAACTGAGGATAGATGATAGTATTATCATCGTACCTGCTGATAAGGGACGTTCGACTGTCGTGATGAACCGGCAAGATTATAACGACAAAGCTAAGGCTCTTCTTGACGACAGAGCCTTTTATCAATCAACACCAAATTCGCAAGCCAAACAATTGACTAAACTTATCAGAGAATACCAGCGCAAGAATGTGATCACTATGAATCAGTGGCGCCAAATGAAAGTAACGGATACTGCTCTCGCGCGATTTTATTGACTACCAAAAATCCACAAACCGAATGTCCCACTTCGGCCAATCATTGCCTTTAAAGGCAGCACAACCTATAACTTGGCAGAGTGGATGGATACACAACTAAAATTCCTCCAAGGCAACTCGATCACCTCAGTTCATTCAGCCTCTCGATTCGTTGAGAACCTTCGATATCGGGCGGTTCAATCAGACAAAATCATGGTCTTCTTCGATGTGACTTCATTGTTTATATCCATAGCGCCAAAACTGGCGCACAATATCTTACAGAAGAGACTTATAGAGGCATATGATGAGGCCTAAATCCCACTTAAAATTGAACACCTTATGAGGTTATTCGAATTCTGCCAGAAAACTTACTTTACCTTTGCTGGAGAAACGTACGAACAGATCAAAAGAACTCCAATGGGCTCCCCGATCTCTAACGTGTGGCAGAAGCGGTTCTACAGGAACTAGAACACATCACCTCCGCCCAAAATGAGCCTGTGTTCTGGCGCCGCTACGTCGACAACACGTTTGTCATCATAAAGAGAAATATGCTGCAAAACTTCCACGACTTGCTCAGTGGAATATTTCCTGACATACAATTTACACGGGAAGAAGAAAAAGAGCAGCAACTGCCTTACCTTGATGTCCTCGTCAAGAGAACACCCAACGGTAAATTCGAGACGAGGGTTAACAGGAAGGCGGCAAACATAGCACAACTCTTAAGTTTTCACAGCAACCATCCAGTTGCTCACAAATGGAGCTGTGTAAAAACACTCTTCAAACGGATCCAGACCCACTGCAGCAAACCAGAGGAAAAGGCACGCGAGGCCAGATATGTTCGTGACCAGTTCTTGCCGAATAGTTATCCATAAGCATTTATAAACCGATGCCTACGCATTTGGCCCCGGAGGACCCAAACAGAAGAATCACCGAAGATATGGCACGCTCTGCCATGCATAAAAGACGTCTCAGAAGCGACTAAGCGCGTCGCTGCGGACTAGGTGTTGGAATTGCACACAGGCCCAAAGCTACAATCCGCAGCAGAGTGATGAAAATAAAAGAACGGCTTACGCAGAATGAACAATCTGGTGTAGTTTATCGCATCCCATGCCTAAACTGTCCCCGTAATTATACAGGTCCAACGAAACGCATGCTCGGATCGCATATACGTGCACACAAGCAGGCTGTGTGACTAGGCGACGAATCATCACAAGTTGCAACTCACACCTACGAAACAGGCCATGAGTTCAACTTTGCTGCCGTCAAGGACCTCGCCGACGCGGGAAAAAAGACGAGTAGAGAATTTATCGAAGCCTGGTCCACGGATGAGAATTGGGTCGACAGACATGTGGAATTGACGCCAGCGTACAGGGCCCTACGCTATTGCAAGCGATCACATCCAGACGCCCGCAGTTATCAACTGGCCCGACATCCTCCATTGTCATCTTCTTTCGATGCTGACGTGGCGATTTGGCGCCCAAGCCTACATTATCCCTCTCTTATCATCCTCCTTCCCTTTTTTACGGTTTTTTTTATTTGCCCATCCCTCCCTCCCACCATAACTATTACATTTTTATTGAAGATTCTATTTCTGCAAATATTTACACTTAACTTGTCGATCTTGCCTACTGGCACAGGCTAGCACAGCCCTCAGTTGCAAGTCGGCAGCACGCACAATTATTGATTTTTTGCACAATCAACATTTTAGTTATTGTACACACGCCCCAAGTAGCTTCCACATTTGTTACTGTTTCTCCACCTCTGACGATTGGTTCTTGTATAAGCTCGAAAGCTCAGGAAAAAAACAATGTTGTTGCAGTGATCAATTATATGTCTCCTTTACCAAGAGCTTTTTCTTTTCCACAGATGACGTAGTGGTCTTTTTCTCGCTACATCATATTCTTTGTGGTGAATCCGCCTGGATTTCGGTTTTATCAAAGCAGATTCTGGATTTCCTGGAGCTTTATTTTAATAATGTCTGCCAAGCAGATTATTCTGGCTCTTTGCTTTGAGCAGCAGACTAAACTAGAATTTTGTAGGATAAATTAAAATCTACTAACATTTGCAAACTGTATAAAACAGGTTTTCTTTAGATAAAAGCTCCTTCGGATGCTACCATCAGATCTTCAACTTAAAAGAAAATCCAAGACAGGAAGCGAACCCATCGTTTTGAAATCCAACGTGACATCTATAAAGGGGCGTGCCTGATTAATAGTATTTAAAACTGCAGTTAGATCGATTTCTGCAAGAGCGATGGTGAATATATCAACAAAATATCGACCGTTGTGTTTAAACTTATGGATCTGCTCGCTGAGGTGAAATTTCTCCGGCTATCCCATGATGATATTAGCAAAAAGAGGCCCAAAAGTTAAGCCCATAGCGTCGCCATCTGTTTGACTATGCAGTTGTTTTTAAAAGAGGAACGGCACTTTGAATGTGAATTTAAGGTATAGTTTCATTAATGCATCAGTTGGTATTTCTATTTACATCTGATTTGCTGCTAAGAATTCGCAGAGGTATTCGACTTTATATGTGACTGGACGATTGTAAACAGCTCGCCTGTTGCCTTTTACTCCAACTTAATTGTAGGCGTTCTAGACCGCGCTTGCCGACTCTTGTAAAGCAATAATGAACAATGGCTAAAGAGCACTGACCGACTGCTGGCCTGGCACGAATGTGAGAACAAAGGCAAAAGTATAATGTGAATTATGTTAGTGATCGGAAACGCAGTTATTATTCGGATCGGTTACCAACTGTATCAACCGTTAAAGTGTAATAGGATAGCAATACGTTCAAAGATTACGTCTTGCACAGGCCAGTTTCCATCCTCTTATCCCCCGATTCGACAGGGTTTGCAGGGCATTGTCTGCAGTTTATGCTCTAGTTAATGATAAATTGCAAAATATTTTCTCTTTTTATAAACCTTATTTTTTTAAAATTTCCTTTTCTCTATATTGGACTCGTCAATATTACAGCCGGTACCGTATAACAGAAGGATCGGGTTTTCGTCAGAGAACTTAAGTTGACATCTGCCTAAATATCATATTGATCAATGCGTGGAGAATTTAATCGAATTTTGACTATCAGACGGTACACCCATGCAATTTATCTCCAGAGGTGACCTCTTAAATGAAACACATGTTGCCTCAAAAAAATAGATGAATAGGTGTTAACTATATCAAGCGCTTAAATTATTGTTAAATCAACACGTTATTGTTCCAACCAGAGTGTGTGGTAGCTAATTGCCGTGGTGAACATATATTAATCTCTACATGTGAAAGAGGTTTATGTAAAGATTGCTTAAATAGTATACCTAATATATCTCATTCCCACAAAAATCTGTCGTAAGGCAAAGTGATTGTGGTGGTAGTTATGAGGTTCACCTTCTTCTTATTATACTACTATGTCTTCTTCTACTTCATCGTTTTCTTCTTTTTCTTTTTCTTTTTCTTCTTCTTCTTCTTCATCTTCTTTTGCTTCTGCTTCTTCGACTACCTTTATTCTTCTTCTACTACGACTACTACAACTACTACTAATACTACTACTACTACTACTACTTCTACTACTACCACTACTACTACTACTACTACTACTACTACTACTACTACTAGTACTACTAATACTACTACTACAACTACTACTTCTACTTCTACTACTACTACTTTTACTACAACGACTACTACTACTACTAATACTAATACTACTACTACAATTACTACTGCTACTACTACTACTTCTTCTTTTTTTCTTCGATTTCTTTTACTACTCCTACTTTTTCTTATTCCTCTTCTTCTCCTTTTTTTCTTCGCCTTCTTCTATTTCTTCTTGGTCTTGTTTTTTTTCTTCTTGTTCTTCTTCTCTGAATTCTTCTTCTTGTTCTACGACTACTACTTCTACTAATACTAATACAACTTACACTTAAACTTCTTCTTCTTCTACGTCTTCTGTATTTCCTTCTTCTTCTTCTTCTCCTTCTTCTTCTTCTTCTTATTCTTCTTATTCTTCTTCTTCTTCTCCTTTTTTTTCTTCGTCTTCTACTTTAACATCTTCTGCTTTCTCTTCTTCTCCTTCCATTCCTTTTATTACTACTAATTCTTCTTTTTTCTTTTTGTACTGCTAATACTTCTTCTTATTCTTCTTTTTGGTCCCCTTGTTTTCTTGTTCTTCTTATTCTAATACCATTTATTCGACTTCTTCTTCTTTTTCTTCTTCGTCTCCCTCTTCTTTTTCTACTGCTTTTTTTCTTCTTCTTCTTTGTATATTGCTTCTTCTTCTTTTTATTCTTCTTCTTCTTCTTTTACTTCTTCTTCTTCTGTTTTTCAATTTCTTCTTCTTATTCTTTTTCTCCTTCTTCTACTACTACAACAACTAAAATTACAACAACTACTTCTACTTCTACTGCTACTACTACTTCTACTTCTACTACTTCTAATACTTCTACTACTAATACTACTACTACTTCTTATACTGCTACTACTAGTACTACTACTACTACTACTACTACAACTAAATCTACTACTACTATTACGATTTCTACTACTTTATCTGCTACTTCTACTACTCCTACTACTACTATTACTACTACTACTACTACTACTACTACTGCTTCTACTACTACTCATACTGCTTCTTTTTCTATTACTTTTACTTTTTCTTCTTCTTTTTCTTCTTCTTTTTTATTCCTTTTATTTCTACTTCTTCTTCTTCGTCTTATTTTACTACCAGTTAGAAGAATTTCGATTATCAGGCGGTTCACCCGTGCGATTCATCTGCAGAGGTTACCTCTTCAATGAAAAATATGTTGCCTTAAAAAGTGGATGTCTAGGCGCTTACTATATCCTGCACTTAAATGATTGTTCAGTCAACACGCTGTTGTTCCAACCAGAGTGTGTGGTGGCTTATTGCCATGGGGAACATATATTAATCTCGACATGCTATTGAAGTTTGAGAAAAGGTTGTTTAACCAGTAAAACTAATATATCTAATTGCCCCGCAAATCTGTCGTAGGGCAAAGTGATGGTGAAAGTAGTAAGGTTATTTACCTTCCTCTTCTACTACTACGTCTTTTTCTACTTCATCTTGTTATTGTTCTCCTTCTTCTGCTTCTTCTTCTTCTCCTTCCATTTATTCTACTACTATAACTTCTCATTCTTATTCTTATTTTTTGTCTTCTTATTCGTCTACTGATTTTTCTTCTTATTCTTCTTCTTCTTCTTCTTTTTCTTCTTCTTACTCCTTGAATTCTTCTTCTATGTTTCCTCTTTATTCCACTTCTTCTTTTTCTACGATTAATTCTTTTTCCTTTTTTTTCTTCTACTTCCATTTCTTCTAGTACTTTTTCTTCTTTTTCTTTTTCTGTTACTACTTCTTCGAATCCTTTTTTGTCTTCTTCCTCTTCTAATTTTACTTCATCCTTTTCTTAATCTTCCACCCTTTGTTCTACTTCTTTTGCTTTTTCTTCTTCTTCTTCTTCTTATTTTTTTTCCTCTTCTTCTTCTTTATATTTTTTGAGTACTACTAATATTACTACTACTACTACTACTACTACTACTACTAATACTACTACTACTACTACTACCACTACTACTACTACTACTTCGATTACTTCTTATTATTCTTTTTTGTCTCCTTCTTCGTCGTCTTCTTCTTCTTCTTCTTCTACTTCTACCTCTCATTCTTATTCTTCTACCATTTATTCTGCTTCTTCTGCTTCTTCTTCATCTACTATTACCTTTTCACGTGTATAATAGAGGTTTGTGCATCGTTTTGCACTGCGCGCTCTACTAACCTAACCTCAGAACCGTAAGGTGGACCTCAGGTAAGTTGAAGTAGACGACTTCTACCCACTAATTCTACATTTTAAAGAATTTGCAGAAACCTGCATTTTGATAATCAGGTTTTTTTTAGTAAATTTAATGTATAATACACATTATAAATCACTAATATTTCTTCATACAACAACAGGACGAAGGAAGAATGATTTTAAGCAGCTACTTGCTGACTGTGAAACAAAAAAGCATGAAAGTAAAACAAACAAAGCATCTACGCATTTTCAATTTGCCGAAGGCTCAGTCTTCCTTTTCAAACGCTCCTGAGTGGTGCGTACATAATTTTACTAGCATGACGCTCATAAAACACCTGTTTTATGAACTATCCCTAGGTAACAATTTTGTTGTTCCGAATAGAAGATCGAATAGACTAGGCGCAGAAAAGCAATTTGAAAATCTCCTGAGTCAGCCACATGACCCAGTAGGTAGAAGCCGGAGGAGGCAAAGTATTTCAAATCGACGCTTACGAATTTCTGCTATCAGTATCTTACAACTTAATCTCAAAAAAGAGCATCTGAAGAAACTCAAAGTTTTGCGCCAAAATACGGATATATTCATAAGTAAACCAGACAAACGTTCTGGACCAGTTCTTATGAATAAAAGTATTAACGTGTCAAGGATTGGACGAATCCTGGCTGTCGAACCTAAGTTCAAAAAGGAACGACAGAATAAGGACCAAAGCAAAAGCGTAGAATCTCAACTCACTACTTGTCGTCGGAAATATAAGGACTAAGCTTTCCTTAGTGAACAAGAGTTAGAAGCCCGGAAATCCGCGGGCACAGTCCCCCAAGATTCTATGATTTGCCTTATAATCACAAACCAGACTATCCAATACGGCCGACAATTGATACGCGCAATTGAGTCCACTTTCGAGCCCCATCAGTTGCTTAACAGAATGACAAATGTTCATGTGGAAGGTGGAGCGTACATTCGGACACCTAAGCAACGGCTTGTATGCAATGATGGACTGCTGATGGTGCTTTACAGTGAGGCCAAAGACAGAAAGGGAATGGCGAGTTATGTCAGCGATCGAAACCGCATCTCTTAAGCGGGTCGGGGACCAACAGTACCAAACAATAAAATGTGACAGTAAAGCAATATGTCCATTGCTTATGGCTTACACAGGACACTTTAAATAGTTAAATTTCCAGTTGCAAGTGATTTTGCGGACGCCTCTACAGTCCATGATTTAATCAATGTTAACTTACAGGAATAAGAATTTTGAAGTCCAAACAGACAAATATATTCATCTCTACCAACAACATAATTTAACATTGCATTGTCTAACACTCAGCAAAAGTAACCTTAAACTTAACCGACAGAGAATCCCGCTATAATATCTAAGTAACTGCTCAAATTTTGGGACCTCAAAAACGTAAGGTAAGCAGATTGTTTTATATTCGTCAACGCATCGTCATTTTAAATGGTCTTCAAAACTGTCTGAAAGGTATGGTACACCAAAAAGGAAGTAGTGAAAACACTCCAAATATGAAAGCGGGGGTAAAGTTTAGCGGACCCCACCAGTGGTGTTGCCCATGGCACCTCACCATTTAATGTCACAAATTGTCCGTTAGGGATGTTGGCGACGATCATCAACAGGAATTAAGCATAGACGAGCACGACTTAATTGTGCCACGAGCTATCAAGGATTTAGGCATATCCTATTCTAAAAGTCTCAATCTGTCAGAGTTCTGTGCCCTGATAGTCTCGTAAGCACGCCGAACCACCAGATTTATCCTTAGAAATTTTAAGACCATACATAAAAGAACTAGCCTTTTTAATTTGTACGTGAGACCAAAACGTGAATACTGCTCACCTCTATTCAGTCTTCTGCACACTAGTGTACGGAAGAAAATAATATCAGTGCAGCACTTCTTCACTAGAAGAGTTTTC
Organism: Ligula intestinalis; assembly: GCA_036362985.1. NCBI lineage: Eukaryota > Metazoa > Platyhelminthes > Cestoda > Diphyllobothriidea > Diphyllobothriidae > Ligula > Ligula intestinalis. The sequence goes on along the minus strand of JAYGXS010002133.1, from coordinate 2,476 downwards.
ACTACAGAACAACGTAACTTATCCTACAAAAAAAGTTGCGAACTTATAAAGCTTGATGCCCTGAGGCTTTGTAGATAACAGAAGGGTGTATTTTTACTGTTTAAACTTTTGAATGGCCAAACCTTTAATCCTCTCAGTACAATAAGGCAGCTCGAGCACTGTCAGCACGCCAGTCCTCGAGATGTGCTTTTATGTTTTTCCTATGGCACGCACAGTTAAGTACCGGCAATTATTTTCAGTAAACGCCATATCAATCTGGAAATAGCTGCCAAGAAGTATTAAAAGCCAGCAAAACTACCCTATGTTTAAGAGAGCTATCCCTAGGTTTCTACATTCAGGACAACCTTCACGAATTTTGGGTGCTGACTCACTGGAATATCTCTTGCGCTCTGATTGCGTTCGTGGACTTTGAATCCTGCTAGATGTCCTGCTGAAGATAATGCTGCTGAAGCTGCGACCCGCAATCGGCTAATTCATCAGCCGACGGTACACAACTTTTGCTGACAACTATTCAAGGAAGACTGAGAACACTGCATTCTTTTGCCAACCCTCCACGTCCCGAACTGATGTCTCTAAACGATCTGCAACTTTTCTCCTGCTAATGGGTCAACTCAGTGCACAACTGTACATATTTAACGTTGGTAACGTACCTTCGAAGTCAGGTTTTTTTTCACTTGAAATAAACTCCATATCTTGCCCAGTATTGAAAAAAACACAAAATGGAAATAAAACCAACACTGGCAGCAAAAGAGGGAGTTAGTTTTAGCTTTTTTCCCTGTTTTGGAGATTTTAGAGGGCAGCGAAGTGGTGCTCTTCCAACTCGTTAAAATTGCCTGGTAACTGGCATAATAAACACCGATATACATATATATATATATATATATATATATATATATATATATATATATATATCCTGATCATCATCCCCCAAAGAAGGCGAAGAAGAAAACAAGGCGCTGTCGTGGACCACACTGTAATTGTGCTGACGTTTCGGAAATACACTATTTTCCATCATCAGAGTGGTGGGTTGTGTGTTCCTGCTTGCCCAGAGTTGGAATGCCGCGCAGACCATCTGGTGTTGTAGCGATGGCTGACGCACGAGCACTGAACTTCGTTCTGTCCGTTGATTGGCTGCGGCCCCTCCATTGTGGGTGGCTGGCGCCCGTGTGTGTCATCCGTTGGCTGTCCGTGTGTCGTTAACGCGTATACGTTAACCGGCCCGGTAGTGTGACCACCGCCCGACCTCCGCTCTGAGCCGGATGCGCGGATCAGCCCTCGTTCCAGGCCCGGTGTCCGTCGGTGGGTAGGTGAGTCCTCCCGGTCGTGTGCGCGGCGAAGGACCCTCTCTGCCCGTCCTCCTACATCCCCCGTCGCCTCTACGTTTGATGTTGTCATCATCAGGTCTGTGTGCGTCTTGTGTGCACTTGGCCGGCTACTATCATCTCTCCTTCCATACTTGGGTGGCTTGACCAGTTGGCATTCAAAGCGCGGACCCGGCTCACATGTTTGGGCTCGTCGATGGATCGATGACTCATGTCGGTCGTTGGAGTCGCTATTAGTTCTCCTCCTCTGCCGCGTCGGTGGCCACTGTTGACGAAGTTGCAAGTCGCTCGCTAGCGCCGGCGGCGGCCTCGTCGGGGCTGATTGGAGTCTTGTCCGGAGGGCCTGATAGGCTGGATTTAAATCAATATTTCTGTTGATTGTGCCCACGGATGCCCAACTTTCAAGCACCAATCTGGTCATCTTGTCGTTGGATCGGCCGATGACTTTGGCGTTTTCGAAAGCGAACTTATGCTTCTCCCGGTCCATGTGGCCGTATACCAGTGACAGTTTATCCTCGCGATCGACTGCAAGTTGGTGTTCATGCAGTCTTGTGCAGAGGCGTTTACCCGTTTCACCAACATACCTTGCACCGCAATTTTGGCATGGTATGCTGTAGACCACTGCAGATTGTTCCATTGCCGGAAGCGGGTCCTTAGGTCTCATTATCTGCTGCCGTATGGTTGAATCGGGTTTGTGGGCCACCCCAATTCCGAAAGGGTTCAGGAGTCGAGCTGTCGCCTCCGACACATTTTTCACGTAGGGGATCGCTAGCCAGAACTTTGGTTTTTTGTCGTCTGGTTGACTTCGGATGGGCCTTCGTCGGCATTCACGTATGAAGGATCGCGGATAACCGTTAGATATGAACAGGGAATCGAGGTATTTCGCCTCCGCCTTTTTCCCGTCCTCATCGCTGCAGTGCGTTTGAACTCGTTGGAATAGAGATCTAACGCAACTGCGTTTGTGACCAATTGGGTGGTTACTTTGGAATTGCAGGATGCGTTTGGTGTTCGTTGCCTTCCGATAGACCGTAGTTTTTATCCTCCCCTCGGAAGTCCTCTTGACATGCACATCCAGGAAAGGCAACCGGTCGTTATCTTCCTCTTCCATCGTAAATTGGATGTCAGGGAATATAGAATTCAGTAAGGTCTTAAAG
>JAYGXS010002132.1:0-11256 GCA_036362985.1 Ligula intestinalis | reverse complement strand
AGGCGGTCACCCATTGGGCACCTCTGACCACCACATGAACTTTGTTTGGTTCGGAAGCCTATTCGATCGGTGTTCGCATTTTCCTGAGTGAATATATACACGATCAGCAGTGACAGAAAATGGCAGGTGGCGAGGCGATGATTAACTGACTTTCGATGAAGTGCTTATAACCCATCTGATAGACACCAGTGGTGGACCAACTGTGACGTCTGTGAGTGCGTTTCCTTGTGTCGACAGACCAGCTGGTGTTCAGGGTTATGCTTGGCTGATGAAGGCTAATAAGCTCGAAACCGTCCTGTAATAAGTTACCACCAGACGCTGTCACATCCCCTTACTGCTATTTTTACTTGGCCGGAATCGGGCTGCCAGGCGGTCACCCATTGGGCACCTCTGACCACCACATGAACTTTTTTTATTTCGGAAGCCTATTCGATCGGCGTTCGCGTATTCCTGAGTGAATATATACACGATCAGCAGTGACAGAAAATGGCAGGTTCGAGGCGCTGATTAACTGCGTTTCAATGAAGTGCTTATGACCCATCTGATAGACACCAGTGGTGGACCAACTGCGACGTATGTGAGTGCGTTTCCTTGTGACGACAGACCAGCAGGTTCTCAGGGTTATGCTTGGCTGATGAAGGCTAATAAGCCCAAAACAGTTCTGTATCAAGTTACCCCGCTGATGCTGTTACCCCTCTAACTGATATATATATATATATATATTCTGATTTTAGCGAAAATGCGTGTCACTGAACGTAAAGGCGTTGAAGTGGCAATCACGGAAATCGTGGGTATATTATCCTGACATTTCAATAGCATGCCGGCTTGCATCGTCTGCGGTTGTTGTTTGTACATGCCTCATAGTCTATAGGTGTTACAACTGGCTTCTCGTTCGCTTTCCGATTCCAAAGGCATCTAAGATTCGTGCAGTTGCCTCTGAAACGTTCTTTACGTAGGGGATGGGTAGGCAGAATTTTGACTTATCTTCACTCGACCGAGACAATGAGGTTTCTTCAGGAACTTTCGGACGAAGAAATTCGGCTACCTGTTGGCCTTGAAAAGGGCGTGTAAGTACTTCATCTTTTCCGTTTTCCCACTCTCTTCGATACAATGTGTTTTACACGTCGAAAGAGCGTTCTAACACAGCTGCGTTTGGGGCCGAGAGAATTCGGAGTGACGCATAAACCAGGTTTCACATTCAGACAGCAAATAATGAAGCCCAAAGATCCGCTGCCAACAACCGAGCCATCAGCCGTGGTCTACAGCATGCAATGTCAAAATTGCGATGCGATGTATGCTGGGGAAACGAGTAAACGCCTGGGCACAAGATTGCACTAACAACAACTTGGAATCGATCACCAAGAAAAGCTGCCCTTGATCTATGGTCACAGGCGGCAGCTGAAACACAAGTTCGCCTTTGAGAATGCGAGGGTGATCGGCAGGGCCGATGACAAAATGGCCATATTGGTGCTGGAAATTTGGTCCTCGACGGGCACACCAAACCGAGCCATCGATTAAAATCTCGTCTACCAAGGGCTCCGAACAAGGCTCAAATCCGCTCAGAACGGAGCGAAAGAAGTTACACCGGGCTGGCAGCCAACACCCATGGAGGAAGGAGGCTGCAGCGATCAGGAGTCGCAAAAATGGCGCAACAGAGCCACCCGTAAAGCTGACAGCGCTGCAAGCGAACACCAACGGCCGATAAATCCACGGCCGGACAAGAGGAGAGCCGACGACCAAGCCACGCAGGGCCAACAGCTAACACCCACGGGGGAGGAAGGCGGCTGCGGCGGCGGAGGCGGCGACAGTGAACTATCCGACCAGCACGGCATGCTTACTCACACACCAGAACGTGAAGCCGGCAGGGCTGCCAGCGAAAACCAACGGCCGATCGATTGAACATATGGCAGATAGGAGGACGACGCTGCGGCAACAACGATAGCGGCGCAGGGCAGAAAGGAGACGCGAAACCGCCATTGGTCGGCAGCAAACATATCGGATCCAAACAACGGCAAACGCACGTTGAGGGAACACGCGTACTTCACAAGGTCGGCAGCGAGGCGATTAAACTCAAGGCCCGTGGAAGAGTAAGCAGGATACTCTGAAGATGGAAGCGCCTGAGCTTTTGAAACGTCAGTCTAAATACAATTTGGTTCATGAAACCACGCCTTCTTCTACTTCCTCTTCTTTGGGAGACGATTTATTCTTGACTGAGATTAATCCACCTCAAGACGTCGATGGTTGAGCATCCTTCCGATGTCCCGCCCCCACTTCCTTTGCATTGGCTTAAACCCTTTTGACCATGACTGTCACCTACTATAAATACTGTGAGGCGCGGTACAATCACTACCTCTGATGACGGAAGCCTGTACGCTTTTGAAACGTCAGGAAAGTAAAACTATGGTTCCTGTGATCGCCTCTTCTTCTCATTTATGCCCAGAAACTCAGAATTTCGCTTCTATTAGGCATACTTTTGGGCACAAAGCGCTTCAGTCAGCACGACGTTTGGAAGAATTTTCCCTTCGCTTGTATTCAACGTACGCGCAGATACAATTCATCCACAAATGCCTTGACAACCATGTCTTACAAGCCACCGGTGAACACAAGTCCGGCAAAATGGTGGGTGACAGATCATGGCAGGCGAATGATTCTGGCACTCTTCCAGGACTGCCATTTTCGACTGCGCAAATACAACGGGGTTTTGAGACAGGCAATCAAGCAGTGCGCCGAACTTATCGGAGAGGATGGAGTCAGGCTGCTGTGACAGGAGATAAACAAACGGTCCAGACATCTTAGGACGAAAAGAGATGTCGAACTGGGCGAGAAGCTGAGAAATCTATCAAACTCATCGAAAGAGGAAAGCGAGGTTCTTGTGCACAACATGTCCTCCCAGCAGCTGACACCAACACAAGTAAAAGTTCTGAGCCACGAAGCTTGCTTCAACACTACGGATGCCGATCCAATCAACCTCAACGCAACGGTCGAAAGTATTCTTGAACAAACCGGGGAATCTGACGAGACGAAACACCTCATATGGCAACAGGTAACAGCCTTGGTGATGGTGCACAAACCGCGCGAAATCACTACCCGAGCAGAGGAGAGTGCACTCAAAACACTGAGGGCTGATACTGGTATCGTGATTCTCCCAGCATACAAAGGACGTTTCACTGTGGTGTTGGATAAGAGCGACTAAACTCAGAAGGCCAACACCCTACTGGAGGACCGGCAAGCGTACCTTCCATGTGACGATGCACCGATAAAGAAACTGCTGGCACAATTGGACGAATTGTTCACCGAAATGCAAAGTAGCAACGCGATCAGCAGGTGGGTACGACTGGCCATCAAGACAACCGATGCACCCATAGCGAGGTTTTATGGTCTACCAAAGATACAAAAAGCTGGGATTCCCCTCCGGTCGATCGTGTCTTTGCGGGGAGCACCAACATTCAATCTGCCTGAATGGTTGTCTCGAAATCTAAAGCCATTGACGTCGAACACGGCCACGATGGTCTGCTCAGCCACTCAATTTCTGGAGCGCCTTAAGGGAGTGCAACCTACCGAAAATGAGGTCATGGTGTCATTTGACGTCACCCCTCTCTTTACTTTCATCCCACAAGACACGATAAGCGAGCTACTGGAGAGCCAGTACGATGAGACGGGCAAGCTGGTGAAACGGAGACATCTAGTCCAACTCTTAAAATTCTGCTTGAAGACGTACTTCAGATTCGAGGGGACAATGTACGAACAAATCAAGGGGATGCCGATGGGGTCACCACTGTCGGGTTTCATCGCAGAAGCAGTCCTCCAAAAACTAGAGGCGATCGTGTTCGCAAACTATCAGCCCAGGTTTTAGAGTCGATATGTTGACGATATCTTTGTCATCATTGAGCGAGAAAAGGTCCAGGAATTTCACAATCTCCTGAATTCTGTCTTCCCTGATTTCCAGTTCACGATGGAGATTTAAAATAATAACCAACTGCCGTTACTAGATGTGCTTGTCCATAGAAAACCCAATGGGAGCCTTAAAACGACGGTGTACAGGAAGGCCACCAATACGCGCCAAATCCTAAGCTACCATAGCAAACACCCAGTATGCCACAAACGTAGTTGTGTGCGAACACTATAATAACGAGCAGAAACACACTGCAGCGAGCCGAAGGACCAGACGTTTGAAAAACGATACCTTTAGCATCTCTTCTTCGCCAACGGATATCCTCGAAATGTCATCGAACGCAGCAGACAGGTCCGATCGAATTGTGAGCCGGCAGCCGAACAACCGAAATTATGGCACGCGATACCATACATTAACGGCGTTTCGGAGGCAGTCTCCGGTGGATTAAAACCCCTGAAGATCAGCATCGCCTACCAACCAGAGGCAACAATACGACATCTGAGAAGAAGAAGAAGAAGAAGAAGAAGAAGAAGAAGAAGAAGAAGAAGAAGTGTCGATCGCTGGAATAATAGGTTTATTCGCCTGACGTTTTAATATCCGTCGCGGATTCGTCATCAGAGACATGAGTAGCAGAAAGGTTTAGTATGCACAGACTTTTGTAGTATTGATAGGACACTGTCATTACTGCAAGCATACAGTGACAATTAACGTCAATTGCCTTCCTGTGCGTGGACTGCTTGTTGGATGGCACGCGGGCTCTGACCTGTTGAACTTTCGTCACGGGCGGTGAGCTCGGGCAGGATGATTGCTTGGCCATCTAGCTCCCCGCTGTGTTGGCGTACGATGAGGCGGTGGCCTGCCCGTTCCTCAAATAACGGCCTGCTTTGGCCAAATTGAATCTTAGGATTGAATATGGATTGGGCAAATCAGTGCACTTGTTGATGGATTGGGGGCCCATGAACCATGACTCAAATAGTTCTCGGCTCACACGATTGTCACCTCTAGCGAGAATTTCGGCTTCATCAAATTTGAAGGTGTCGCCGGGTCTCGTCTAATGAGCCGCAACTTGAGAATTGGCATCATTTGGCCGCACTGCAGCCGCGTGTTCGGCAATTCGCGTCCTGAGAAGTCTGCCACTTTCTCCGACATAGTTGCTTTGACAGGAACTGCACCAGATACTGTAGACGACCCCAGTTGTTTCTTGCCGTGGCAGTGGGTCTTTTGGCTTCATTATTTGGCACGTTATGGTTACCGCTGGCCTGTGTGCGACTTCCACTACAAGTGGTGTGAGAAGGAGGCCGACTGCTTCCGATACGTTTTTTTGACATTTGGTATAGAACGCCAAAAGACCAACTGCCACGGCAACAAACAAATGGGGTCTTCTACAGTATCTGATTTCAGCTGTGAAATCAGTCATAAATCAGCCAGAAGCAACGGAGGAGACAAAGAACCTTATCCGACACCAGGTATCGTCCTTCCTGATGGCTCATCAACCGCGAGAAATGCTCCCCAAGGTCTAACGCATTGCATTAAGAGCACTCAAGGACGACCGGGACATTTTCATCGTGCCAGCCGACAAGGGACGTTCTACGGTCATATTAGACAGAACCGACTTCCTTCAGAAGGCGAAAAACTTACTAGAGGATCGTCAGTTTTATGTTCCTTGTGATACCAATCATATCAAAAAGCTGACACGCGAAATTGATTCAACACTGTTGGCTCTAGAAAACTCGCGTGCAATAACGCCGTCCCACCGACGCATGGCGAGGGCACAAGAGACGGCTTTTGCCCGTTTCTATTGCCTCTCCAAAGTGCACAAGAAAGGTGCTCTTCTCCGACCCATCGTATCACTAAAAGGCACTCCAACATCCGGGCCAGCAAACTGGCTGTTCCGACGTCTCAAATTTCTGATCACTGATTCGGAGACCACGGTCCGCTCGTCAACACAGTTCTTGGAGAAACTTAAGGGGTAAATCTCTTGCCAAGTGATATCCTGGTTTCGTTCGATGTAACCTCTCTTTTTCTTCTATCTCTCAGGATCTGGCAATCGAGGCGGTCGAAATACTCCTTTTCGAAACAAAAACGATGAGACGGAGAATCACCTGGGGCACATGGAAATCCTACAGCTCCTGAAGTTCTGTTTCAGGACGTACTTCACGTTTGACGGAGCGATCTACGAGCAGATGAAGGGTACACCGATGGGTGTACCGATTTCGGGACTCATAGTCGAGGCGGTCCTGCAGCAGCTGGAGTTGCTGGTTTTCCAAAAGCACAAACCGAAATTCTGGGCTCGATATGTGAATGACACCTTATTCGTCATCGAACGGGATCAGGTGCTCACGTTCAAGGAACGTCTCAACAGCGTATTCACGGACATCCAATTTACGATGGAAGGAGAAGAGAACAACCAGCTGGCTTTTCTTGATGTCCTCGTTTGTCGAAAAGATTGTGGTGATCTACAGACTAAAGTATTAGGGAAAGCGACAAACACGATGCAAGTACTGAATTAAAATAGCAACCACCCAATCAGCCACAAACGCAGTTGCGTTAAAACACTCTATCGGCGTGTTGAAACGCACTGCAGCGAAGAATAAGACAAAGTTGCCGAGGTAGAATACCTCCGACGGGTGTTCAGAGAAAATGGCTACCCGCGCAACTTCGTCAACCGGTGCTTGCACAAACGAGCTGGCCAACCAAAAGCGCACCGACCCCAAGATATGGCGTTCGATCCCGTATGTCAAAAACGTATCAGAAGAGGTCAGCCGCCTTCACACCCCACTTGGAGTTGGAGTGCACACAGGCCTGAGGCAACCATAACGTGTTAAATAATGAAGCCAAAAGATCCACTGCCACGGCAAGAAACAACTGGGGTCGTCTACAGTATCTGGTGCAGTTGCGGTCAAAGCAACTGTGTCGCAGAAAGTGGCAGACTTCTCAGGACGCGAATTTCCGAACACGCGGCTGCAGTGCAGCCAAATGATGCCAATTCTCAAGTTGCGGCTCATTCGACGAGACCCGGTGACACCTTCAAATTTGATGAGGCCGAAATTCTCGCTAGAGGTGACAATCAGGTGAGCAGCGACCTACTTAAGTCATGGTTCATGGGCCCCCAATCCATCAACAAGTGCACTGATTTGCCCAATCCATATTCAATCCTGAAATTCAATTTCGCCAAAGCAGGCCGTCACTTGAGGAACGGGCAGGCTGCCGCCTCATCGTACACCAACACAACGGGGAGCCAGACGGCCAAGCAATCATCATGCCCGAGCTCACCGCCCGTGACGAAAGTTCAACATGTCAGAGCCCGTATGCCGTCCAACAAGCAGTCCACGCACAGGGAGGCAATTGACGTTAATTGTCGCTGTATGCTTGCCGCAATGACAGTGTCCTTTAAATACTGCAAAAGTCTGTGCATACTAAACCTTTCTGCTACTCATGTCTCTGATGACGAATCCATGACGGATATCGAAACGTCAGGTGAAACGTCCCAGCGATTGAGATTTCTTCTTCTACTCAATTGCTTCCTGGGACACGGATGTTTGCTTGCATTGGCAAATACGACATCTCTTCATGCGGCCGAAGGAATCTTCCCCCGAGGTGAAAACAAAAACGTCGTTTACCGGGTCACATGTGATTCCTGCGCGCTTGACTTTGTCGAAGAGTCTGAGAAGCGGTAGCAGACCCGGATGGCAGAAAACAGTAGGGCTGTAGATACGATGCAGCAACCTTCGTTGGTGGCAGAACACTGCGCAAATTTTGGACACAAATTCGCCTTTCAGAATGCCGAAATTCTGAGTCGAGGAAATGATCGCGTGGTGATGGAAACAATCGAGGCCTGGCCCACGGGTATAACCTCCATTTACCGTTGGGAGTCGCTTCCCCCAGCCTACCAAGCCCTCCAAAAGAAATTCAATGAACGGAAAACTGAACAGCAAATTGAGACGGAAAGTGAATCCGGGCTCTAACGAGCCATTGGTGGACATACAAGTAACCGCACTACAAACAGACGGAGCAATCATCTGCTTAACCGCTTCATCCGCTCATTCTGTAGTTGCGCAACCAGCTGGAAGTGTAACCACAAACAGAATCACCGGCCCAGGTCGGCTACTCAGATCAATGACAGCGGCACAAGCGCGAACCAGCAGAAACCGACGAGAAACCCCTTGACTTAGACTAATCCGCCTCAAGGCGTCGATGGTTGAGCATCCCTCCGATGTCCCGCTCCCCCTTCCTTTGCATTGGCTTAAACCCTTTTGACCATGACTTTCACCTACTTTAAATACTGTGAGGTCAGATACAACCCCCACCTCTGATGACGGAAGCCTGTACGCTTTTGAAACGTCAGGAAAGTAAAACTATGGTTTCCGTGATCGCCCTAATATACATAGCATTAAGTGGGGTATGACAAAATCTGGAAGTTACGTAATACAGAATTGTTTCCGGCTTATTAACCTTCGTCAGCCAAGCATAACCCTCAAAACCAGCTGATCGAACAAACCAAAAAAACGCACTTACGGACGGCGCAGTTGGTCAACCACTGGAGTCTATCAGATGGGTCATATGCACTTCATCGAACCACAGTTCATCAGCGCATCGCCGCCTGCCATTTGCTGTCACAGCTGATCGGGTATATTTTAACTCAGAAATGAGCAAACACCGATCGAATAGGCTTCCGAACCAAAAAAAGTTCATGTGGTGGTCAGAGGTCTTCAACGGGTGACCGCCTGCCAGGCCGATGCCGACCAAGTCACAATAGCAGTAAGTGGGGTATGACAGCATTTGAGTAACTTGATACAAAACTCTTTCGGGCTTATTTGCCTTTATTCAGCCAAGCATAACCCTAAACACAAGCTGGGTCTACCAAATGGGTCATAAGCCTTTCATCGAACTGCAGTTCCTTAGCGCCTCAACCTAGCTGGTTTTCAAGTTTAGGCTTGGCTGAATGAAGGCAAATAAGCCCAAAGTAGTTCTGTATCAAGTTACCCCCAAACGCTGTTATCCCCCCTGTCTGCTGTTATGAATTAGCCGCCAACTGTCTGGCAGGCGGTCATCCGTACGGGACAACGGACTGCCACATGCACTTTGTTTAGTTCGGATGCCTATTGTATCGATGTTCCCTCATTCCTCAGTACAAAATATATATAAAATCCGTTACCGCCCTGTAAAGGTCCTATCATTTTAGGCGATGGAAAAAACATTTTTATTTTCTTCATTGTATTCAGAACTTATGCAGAATCTTGAAGTACAATTTCAGTATCATCATTCGCAACTTAGGCGTGCCACATGAAGGCGAAGCACACAGAAGACGTGCGCAATAAGAGGGCAGATACCGGATCATTTTATGGTCTAATCGCTTCTGCGTATCACTGTGTGCTTTTCCCTTACAAAATGACAAAGATTACACATTTATCTTATTTGATCAGATTAACTCCCTGGTAGGGATGTGTTTTAATATTTCGAATTGCCCATCGTTGACGCTAAAATACGTTAAATTCAAAGAGCTGTCACGAGTCTCTTTACGTACTTCCGCCAGGGTATTAAAGACAAGCAGCGCATTTATAAACTAGTACAATCCGACGAATGAGAATGGATTTATGCCAAGTTGCTTTCGGGCAGATCAAATTGGTAGATCAGAGCACTTATCACGGCTTGCGGCTTGTGCGATCTCATCACGTGCGCGGTTGGTACCAATCGATAGTGCACAGTGGGACGAGTCATCAAGGCAGCATGATACTGAGTCTGTTATACCTTCTTCTAGCAGTCCAGTCTGAATCAAATGTTCACAACAAAACCATCAGCTTCTTTTATCTTTTTCATGAGAATATTTCAGCGAAAATGGACCTGTTTAGTTATTTTAGTGCACGCTGTGGAGCATGTCCGAATCTCATGCATGAACTTTCAACCATATTTCCCTTTTTAATCAGTTTCGACAGGCATCGATTGGAAAAGTAATGCATTGATGCCTCCTTGAGGTATAGCTTAGTACCTTTACGCCTTAGTATTATTCATGCGCACTTGCATGAGTTGCGTTGAGCTCACAAAAAAAACTTTATATCTGGGCGGACCAGCTGCCAGTTGGGATTTTTGGGATCAGCAATACGGTCCATACTTCAGATAATTTGCTGCAAAATAGCAAAAAAGACATATTTCATAATAACTCAAATGGAACATCCCTGCTGCCGAAGTGAGGAGGTCTAGCATATGTAACTAAGAGAAAAATAGGTGAAGTGAATAGCACAGGTTTTACTCTTAAAAGATTAAAAATCTGCAGTTGGCTTAAGTGATAGAACATGAGATTTTGAGTAAGTATTTAAGAATTATCTCTGATCGATGAATGGTTTATGATGAAGAAGAACATCAACAAGAAAATTGTAGTAAACATGACAATTAAATCTCAAGATTAACCCTCAAACTGGTGCTTCTAAAACTTGTTTACTTTCTGTCAATTGATCACTTGATTTACCCATAACATATGGCTTTTGTTATTCTATTTCTAAAAGTATCACATCACTGAAAAAGTTGTCCATCGATAGTTCATTAGCATCGTGTAAATAGAAAAGGGAGACTTCCCATAACGGAATCTACCCCATTTGTTGGCCGGCAGATTTCATAAAGTGCAATATGCTTTTTGCAATCTATCATTTTGTGTTTAGTTTCGTAAAACATATTAGTTATCTGGTATCGCAAGACCGATCAAAAGCGTCCACGGGAGTCGACTAACTTAAAAGCTTAAAATTAATTGCAAAGAGATAACAAAGGGCTCTTTTGGATTAATTATAATGCAGGTAGGGCAACATTTCATATTAAAGGGGAACATATTTTAGAGACGAAAATATTTTAGCCATGTCCTAGTGTTGTAGAACCGAAAATGCATCAAATCTTTAAGTGCTACTGATAAAGCCAGGAGTTGGAATGTGCCAGTATCTTGAAATTTTTAAACAAAGTTGAGGAAATTTCCTAGTTTCACGCTAATTGCACGTTGTAAAAGTGAGCACCAGATGGTCAGTCTGGTGTCCAGACAAAAATCATCTTTTGTCATGCACTTACTGCTTTTCTAGGGCGTGCGCGTTGATGCAAAACGACAAAATCCTGGTAAAAAATGTGCGCCAAATTGTTCCATGTTTTGCTGCATGCAGCTATTCCTATTTGGTTAAAAGCCTGCAGTTTTTGTTTCATTTTTTTAGGAAAAATGAATAGCTCAATGCCTGCTTACGATTGATGGCAGCTGCTATAGATACTGGTTTGTGAATTACCCATGTCGTCGAAATACAGCTTTGCCTAGGATTTGCATAAAGATAAACTTAACTTCAGGTCGTACTGAAGCAAGAGCTAAACTGTGTTTTGATTAATGTTATATTAGCTAA
>JAYGXS010002131.1:0-11257 GCA_036362985.1 Ligula intestinalis | reverse complement strand
CATCCAAATAGGAAGATATGAAGTTCAGAGGCTTGCTACCTATGCCATAAGGGCGTTGATTCGTGGAAGGTAAGGGGTAGAGTTAACATGAAAGAGGAAACAGAGGCACGCTTTGAGTCTTCTGACCCAAAGAAATGTCATGTTCGCTAACTGATATCTCTCCGTAAAAGAAGTAGTGGATCGAGAATGAGCGAATATTTTGCAAGCAAACACCCTCTGTACATTTTCAATCTTACCGCGGTCAGAAGCATTCATAAGACCAAAGAGGGGACAGCAGTTTTCTAGGATGGGTAGAACATACATGCGATAAAAGTTTAACTTTATTTGCAGCAGGATGAAATTGTGTGATATAAAACCACATATCTGTGCAGCCTTCGCGGATATTCGATCCACATGAGGCGACAATGCTAGTTTATTTGTGTAGCTTAGACCTAAGTCTTTTATAGTTGATCGTTCTTAAAGTGTAGTTTTTTGAAAGACTAGTGGACGAGGATGCTTGGTGGGACCAAAACACATGAAACTACACTTGGATGGAGAGAATTACACCTGCCAAATAGCACTCCAACGTGAGGGTGTAAGTAGGTCCACATTTATTTTATCAACGCACATACTTTCCGTGTTCTTAGAAAATGAGAATATGCATTTGAGGTCGTCTGCATAAATGAGATTGTGTGAACTTTTTAGAACAGTAGAAATTTCGTTTATGTATAGAATGAAGATAAAAGGACCCAAGACAGTGCATTGGAAAACGCCACTCGTGATCAGCTGAGCAGTGGAGTAACTATCACCTACTAGGACCTTCTGGCTGTGGTTAGACAAGTATGAACCGATGAAGTAGAGGAGAGGGGCACGGATGCCAATGGCTTCCAATTTTACCAGAAGCCGTCTGCGCGGTACCTTGTCGAAGGCTTTGATCAGGTCAAAGTAGATAACAACTACGGATTGCCGCTCGTTACGGAGGGAAGTGACGTGGTTAAGTAAAGCTAAGTGACACGTCTCGTATAATCTTCCGTGTAGAAAACCATGCTACGAGTCACTTAAAAGCTTATTTTTTAGGCAAAAATCGAGAATTTGATTAAAAATTATCATTTCCAGAGGTTAAGCTAGGGCCGGAGTTTTAATGAAAACCGTCGTAGTTATTTATGTCCGAACGAGATCCTGATTTAGAGACTGGAAAAAGAATGGATATTTTTCGAAATTCAAAAAAGAAAGCGTTTAAGAGATAGACTGAAAATATATGGCTAAGTAATTTGGGAAAGGTCAACACTCTTTTGATAAATAAATTGGGGATACCATCTGTTTCGACCCAGTAATTCGCCAACTGTATCCAGCAGTTACGCGTACGCCAAAACCAGTGATAACAAATATCAAAGTGGCACGGTACTATTAAGAGAAAATAGTACAACATAAATACACAAACCTTAACAATGGATATTCCACGTCAAGAGCAAAGAGAATCCGTCAAAGGGGTATGGGTCCAGTTTTATAGGATCCTAGGAGTTGGTTCCTTGGGGCTCCCATGGGTCTGAATGCACTAGTCCAAGGGTAGGGAGAGTGGACAGACGCGAACAGAGACAATGTTATGATGGCAAAGGGGGGGGTTGCATGCGCTTGACAGGCAGTTGTGGTGGGGTGACTTGACGAGTGGCTGTCAGATCAGCCGCGGGCACTGGGTCAAAAGGGGGAACAGACGTCTGGGTCAATACCGCCGTCAAGCTGGTCGTAATATGAGAATCTTAACAAAGGGCCGAGACCGGGGGAGGGCGGTATTCAGCCATGGGTAGACAACATTCCACGGGGGAGTGGTAGCCTTCGAAAGCCGATAAACAATCATTTTTGGACGATAGTCTCGTAGGAGAACAGGTGTGGAGAATTTCAAACTTGTTCAGCCGGAAATAACACCACCCGCCTATTCTCCACATACCATCCACGTCGGTTCTGTTAAGTCACCTACACTCAGCTCATGCAAAGGACATAACTAGTCGCTAGTGAAAATAGTTTATATCTGCTCGTGATACTAGCAGCACGTCCCCTACTTCCCAGTTTATTGTCTACCCTCTAGTTAACAAAACTTACGCACATTTCTCTTCACAGCGCCGCCCGTCGTTCTCAAGTTAATCTTCCTATTTTATGCTCTCACACTATCTCTCAATCTCTCCTTCACTTTCACTCTGTCTTTTCCCCCCTTTCTCTCGCCATATTAGCGTCTTCCAATAACTCTTATGGCCTTATCGCGGACTTTCGGTTATCGAGACGCTCGAAACCCCTTAGTACTGCAATTTAATGTGGGAAGGTATCATTTTGGCCATTGACGCCAAAGGCCACATGCCAAATAACGTGTTTGCTTCAGGCTCACGCAATATTGCTAATTTAAATCATAAGTGTTGGGCAGCCCCCAGTTCTCTCGCTTCCACACTAAATTATTTGATATAAGTGGTTTAATTCGAGCCCCTTCAACGTGGCCTTGATTCAACGATTGTAATGCACTGGCTCCCCGACACTAAGACCAGTCTCGCTTCTGGGCAGACTCGAAGGTGTTCCCAAGATCTGGAGGTGGACTTAGGACGGTCTTGCTCGTGTCCCAGTGGACACCAATATCTTGATCGCGTCTACCAAGTGACCTGATCAGTGCCACATTCTTGGCCTCCCTTTTATGCACAGAGGATGAATGCGGAATGGCCAGTGCACGTGCCTTCTCTAACGAGTGACTCTCGGTCGTTGCCAAAGTGTCCAAGAACTCGGAGTCGTACAATGGTTTAATGTGCTCCGTTCCATCACTCGCCCTCTTGGCAACACGGTGATTGACAGCGTGCTGCAATATTCTGTCACATGCATATTAAAGCGATGTTTCTACGGCAAACGGTCTCCCTGCTTTATTCAGGCGTTGATCCTTTACCCAAAGAGCCTCCCCGATAGCAGTTCCCATGGATGTGCCGATCTCACAATCGGTGAGCCCATCCTCGCTTAGTCCGTTCAGGTGTGACCACGCAGATGTCAATTTTGTGGGGATTCTTCCGCGCACAGTGCTGAGTCTTCAACTGCTAAAGCTTTTTCGATTTCAAATGACTCAGGCTAAGCCAATACAACTGTAGGAACAGGGAATGGAAGTTGAGGACACATAACAGTCGGTGGAGGTAAGCGCACACGAAAGGCAGAATCAGAACCGTAATCGATGTCTTCCCGACCGGTGGGGTTAGCGTAATCCGACCGTAAATGAGTGTCAACAATGAGAACATGCACAAAATGAACTGAGGGTAAATAAACACTAGGTAGATCAATAGAAACGGATGCAGAATAAGGCGACGAAAACATGGGAGCATAAAAAAAACCTCGGGAACATCGCCAACAAACTCCAGTGACCTCGATTTTCCTATTATCTCATCATAAAGCGGGCCATTTTCCTTGAATCCACCGACTTGGCTAATGCCGCCAATCTTGGAAACGGCCTTCCCTTCCGAATCTGAGTCTGCATTCGTGTCACTATCCACAGACGGCAGTTCCCCGTCAACTGACCCATATAATAATTATTATTAAATATACAAATTACTATTATAAATCCGCATCTAATTTAGGCATCTCCACATTCGCATGCAGGTCCTTCATACTGGATCTCGCGGGATCCGTGTTACACTCGGAATCAAGAATCAAAAGTTCTACGTCCGCTTCATGTTCATCTAGCTGCGCTTCTCGTTTATCTAGCTCAGTTTCCTGTCTATCTATCGTCAATAAGCGCCTACTTAGCTCACATCCCACTGCGGGCCCTTCGCATTTAATCTAGTGAATTCCGTTTCAAGTTAGAAATAAATAGTAAAAAGGTCGTTCGCTTCGCGTCTACCTATCTCTATTTTACGTCTAGCAGATTTCGTATGGAGCTGAGCAATTCTTAAGGTTATTAAAGCTTCCTTATTTTAACGACTAAAAAAGCTACAAGAGCTTGACTTACCAGACCCGGCGTGGAGGTCCAAACATTTGGCTTCTCCTTGACCAGATTTGATCATTTCCTCTTCCTTGGGCATTCTTTGCAAACCTGCATGTCCCTTGGTTTGCCAGTCTGGCCAACGTTGCAGATCTTAAGTACGGCCAATCTTGTCAACGTACTCTGTAACCTGTTCAGAACTATCGATCCGGAAATTCCGCATCTGTGTTTAAGTACTGTCAAGTACGTTAAATCCAGACAAATGCGAGACGCCTGTTAAGCACTGGCTTGTCAGACCAAATATTCGCATCGATGTTGAGTACTGGTTTGTCAGACCAAATACCCAGGTAGTACGGCCAATCCGTGTTAAGTACTGTTTCGTCCCTCCGGGCCTAAAATATGAAATTTATTTATTAATTATTGATTTATTACTTCTCCAACTGTATCCAGCAGTTACGCGTACGCCAAAACCAGTGATAACAAATATCAAGGTGGCACGGTACTATTAAGAGAAAATAGTACAACATAAATACACAAACCTTAACAATGGATATTCCACGTCAAGAGCAGAGAATCCGTCAAAGAGGTATGGGTCCAGTTTTACAGGATCCCAGGAATTGGTTCTTGGGGGCTCCCATGGGTCTGAATGCACTAGTCCAAGGGTAGGGAGAGTGGACAGACGCGAACAGAGACAATGTTTTGTTGGCAAAGGGGGGGGGTTGCAAGCGCTTGACAGGCAGTTGTGGTGGGGTGACTTAACGAGTGGCTGTCAGATCAGCCGCGGGCACTGGGTCAAAAGGGGGAACAGACGTCTGGGTCAACACCGCCGTCAAGCTGGTCTTAATGTGAGAATCTCAACAAACGGCCGAGACCGAGGAAGGGCGGTATTCAGTCATGGGTAGACAACATTCTAGAGGGGGAGTGGTAGCCTTTGAAAGCCGATAAACAATCATTTTTGGACGATAGTCTCGTAGGGGAAGAGGTGTGGAGAATTTCAAACTTGTTCAGCCGGAAATAACACCATCAGTTCCCGAAGAGTGCGAGTTGTTTAGAAAAATTAAATGCTTACGAATTAATTTTATGGAGAAATAAATGTTCCCGAGAGTTTTGTCTGAGTATGGTTGAAATGACGGGACCGGTTCAGTTTCTGTCGTAAAATGCTTCGCAAAGAAAGCATTGAATAATCCAGCCTCACCAGACTATTCTATTATAAATGTTTTATTTTAATTAAGCAATGACGGTTTTTCAATTCCTCGCTTTGCGGAGGACCTACGACGAAACAGTTGTGCAACTGATTTGCAGAGTTTACCTCACTCAGGGCGCAAGATTCCCTGTGCTGGTCACGCGCAAGACGAATCTTTGACGCTAATTCGAAAATCTCTGCGATCCTTAGATGCACAGACAGCGAACTAGTAGGTCGATCTTTCAGCTACTTCCTCAATTTGTTTAGTCTGGGCAAAAGTAAATGAAGAACGGTCGATTCTGGTGTGTAGGGTTTCGCAATTTTAGTGGGCACAAATTCCAGCATTTTATTAGAAACGACCGGAATGAGTTCAGAAAAAATATGCAACGTCGTCAATGGAGTAGAGTCTCTGCCAATCCAATGAGTCAACAAATTGTTGATTGGGCTAATATCTCCGAGGTCATATGCATGATAGGTACGACTAGCACTAGCCTGTTCCGTAGAAGGAAGCCGAAGGCAACAGTGAATTAATGTGTGATCACTTTGGAAGATATCCTGCTTAAAATCAACCAAGAGAGTCAAGTCAATTCAAATTTATTAAAGGAAATATAGGAAAACGCCTTTGAACTCCCTCTTGGTACATAGGATTTAAGAAATGCATCGGCAAAGCCGAACATTCCAAAGAAGTCGTTGACACAATTTCAAACGACTTCTCGCTTGTTTCAAGTGATAAACTCACACTTAGTTTACACGAGCCAGCAATGTAACTGAGGAAGAAGAGCAGACAGTAAAAAACTACTAAGGCTGGCTCATAATTCAAAATGGAATGTCATTTTTGGTTTTACGGAGAAAAACTGTCGCTCGTGGGGAAGTATGTGAATGATAGGGGCATGATGCTTCTGTGAATGTTGACGGTAGCCATGGCGTCCATGACGAGTAATATCTACATCCGAAGGACCATACGAGGAGGAGACCTCGGAGTCACGAGAACGTCCTGAAGAACCGGAGATGCTTCCATGATACGCCTTTGCTGTGCCAAGAGCCGTGGAACCCACCACGTCGTCAGCAGTCGATCGATACGAGAAAGGGTGTGACAGGGCCGCGTAGCCTAGGACCATAAGTGCTGTAGATGCGACCTCAGATGCGATCAGCACAGTTCACATAGTGAGCAGAGACGTCATAGCTAGATAATGTGTGAAACTCATTTGGTTAAGTACTAATAATACTACTTACAAATTACTATTAGTATATATTTATAGCAATTTTAGCATTTCGGGGTTTGGATGTAGAGCGCTTCAATTTTTAGATTCGGAACACTTCAGTGATTGGATTCGGAGTACTTAATCGCGACGATAAACATTAAATCGGTCTAGGTTTGCCTTAAAAACATCCACGGAAGGGGACATGACAATATCCGCAGGAAGGGCATTCCATGCCTGGATTAACCACTTAGAGAAAAAGAATTTTCTTGGGTCAAGTCTTGCCCCAGTCACACGTAATTTGAGGGCGTGTCCTCGCAGCCTAGAGGTGGTGGCCCGCTCAAAGAAGTCATTTGTTTGGAGGCAGCAATCCTGACCACGCAACATGCGAAATGCCTGTATTAGGTCCCCACGTAGCTGCCGGTAATCCAGAGGAAACAAGTCAAGATTTACCAATCGGGTCTCATAAGGGAGGTTCCGTTGGCCTCGTTCTAATTTTTTTGCGCGTCTTTGTAACCTTTTGAGGTTTTTTTGTCTTTGGCTGTCCGAGGTCTCCAGGCTTGGATGGCAAATTCCAGCTGAGGTCGCACGAACGTGCCGAATACCTTGCCAAATACAACTTTTTCAAACTTAGAAAAGGCGCGCTTGATTAGATACAAGCTCGACATTGCGGATTTAGCCACTTTCAGGACGTGGATTGATGGCTTCAGAGAGGGGCAATACCATTTGTGAAAATCAGGTCTAAAATATGATTCTGTCTTGTTGGGGAACTTACCAGTTCAGACCAGTTAGAAAAATTAATGGTATCTAGGAAAGGCTGAAATCTAGGTGGACAATAGTTTGAAAGCCAGTAGATTTAAGGAAAATTAAAATCTCCAGCAATAATTTTAACTTCAAAAAGTGGATTCTGAAATAAACTTGAATATTTTACACAAATTTGCATCTTCTTCAGATGAATAGTTAGGAGAATTATATACACATCCGATAATCGCCTTTTGCCGGGGCGCCAGGATAATAGAAGCGAAACAATAATTTCCAGAGAAGGACGTGCTATTTAGATAAAACGAAAAGTGCCTGAATGACGTTCTAATATATAGAAGACAAACACCACCACGCTTATTAATGCGATCGTGACGATAGAGATCATACTCGTCTATGATAAGGGAGGAGTCAGAAATGATTGGATGGGTCCAAGATTCTGTAATGCATATAACATCGGGCGTCATCTCAAGAGCAATAGCTCGCAGTTCAGCCATTTTATTTATAACAGAACTGGCATTTAGCAATATGACATCTAGCGTGTTTTGAGTGGCAGGACTATGCATATCGTTATTCATAAAAAAGAAGTTGAAGGTGGATAGGCAAACTGTAGGCCGTTAATATTTGTGGAATAAGTACTGACGGGTATGGAGCTGTCAGCATACGGGTGGCCAATAATGGATGGCTGATAAGGTCTGAGCTATCTAGGGGCCTCGCTTTCTGGCAGGGAAAAATGAGGAGAGGATAAATCAAAAAAGGCTTCTGGGGCGTTTTGGAGGAATGGGGGGGGAGGCGAGAAGGCATGTAGAAGTTTGCAGGTTTGGGTGGTAGAGGATGGGTAAAGGAACTGATAGGGGGAATGGTGTTATAAAATGAGCGTTGGGGTCGCTCGCGTAAGGACTAGTGTTCTTAATCGGTGAATGTCCAGTACGGCAACTCCAATTAGATTTAAAACTAAACCAGTTTGCGTTACTGCCGTGCAAATTAAATTTTTCGTGGTTTGGGCCCAGCGTGTTCAATAACGCACTATACGGGGGAATAATATGACTCGCACGGTCAAGGGAGAAGCTAGGTTGTGGTGGGGAAGCGCTCGGCCTAAACGCTTTCGACGGTGTTGGTGACATTATTGATGAGCTTGTTGCCGAGTTAGAGGCAGCGGAATTTATCGATCGTTGGAAAGAGAATGCATTTAGACTAGTTTTAATCGTAGTAGATGATGGAACGGCGGGGCTTGACCGTCCCGACATCAAGAGGGATGGGCTAACTGGTGCACTGATGTTTATGGGCCTATGACTAGACCTTCGGGACGTAGGGATAGCAGGTGAACTGCAAGTTACGGGACTATGAATAGATATCAGGGAGACAGGGATAACGGGTGTACTGACGTTAGTGGGTGTATGACCAGATATCCAGGGTGGAGGATTAGCGAGTGCATTTACCCTATCGGGACTACGAACAGATTTAGGAATAGTAGGCTGAGAAGGCATTGGTCTTTTGGACTGGAGAGCCGCATTTCTTCGTTCCATTGGTGTAAGATCTCCACAGAGGAAACTTTTAATCATTTCTAAATATCGGGAAATGCGACCCCTATGAGCAAAGTTTGAGTCCACTTCGATGAGTCCACCTCGGTGAAAACAATTTAACTAGGATGGGCGGGTTTTTGATACGCGATTGGAGGCGTTTTGCTTCCGCAATTTCGTAGTTGAAACCACCCGAAAATAGAATGTCTTTTTCAATATCCAAAGGGTGACTTAATATGGAGGCATTTTTTAGTATAAAGTTAAAGTTTCGCTTTTGTCTATCAAAAGCTTCCGTGGTTATAATATGGACGAGGGTGTCTAACTTTTTACAATCTTGCGAGGGCACATCTGATAACTTACCATCAAACAGATTGCCTAGTATTGAAAAAAACAGAACCAAACTTCATCATGAAGTCATTACCGTTCTGTAATGCAGATAAATCAATTTGCTTAGCCTTGGCAATGGGCTGCATGTTGATATCAAGGCATTGACTAGTAGGCGTGGTCAGGCACCGCTTGGGTCTGGGGGCAGATATCTTACGATGAGCTATAATTTTCGTTCTCATAATTTTGATGGAAATCTGCTTTAAATATGAGATGATTTAGAAAAATTCAGCCGATATGATTTTACCGCAGCTAGTTGTTAAAACCCCTTAAATTTTTTTAACAAACTGTATTAGTTATTACAATCAGAAAAAAACCAGTTGATATGATTTTCAGATTATGACTTACGACAAATAATCAGAGTTACTTTAAAAATACTGTAGCTATTTTTAATAAGCACTTTAACTTTAGTTGAAAAAGTATATTCAATATTTGGAAACGACTTAGCCTTTCAAGGTATCGAGAATATTGGGATCTTGAGGATTTCTGTTACTAGACCACGAATTTGTCGGTTTGAAGAGGTTGCGTCTCGGTAGAATTGGTTGGAAAAAAAGATCTCCTTAAATTCCGACTTCAAAAGATCATCCACGCAAGAAAAATAATTCCAGAGACGCAGAAAAAAAATCTATACGTACGGTTGCAGCCACAATATCCTAGATCGTAATTGATGGGGGATATCGATGTAGAAATATCCTAGGAGGGGCGTGTGGAAATATCAACCGTGATATTGTAGTGTGGTTATGTTTATACAACATTTTTTCCATTTATGTCTACTTCTTCCTCTTTTGAGTGATATTTGCAACGATGTTTCGTCTACTTCTCTGTCCAGTCATCATTGCCGTTTTCTCCATTCTCCGTTTTACAACCCTGCCGATAGGCTTCATGGTCTTTAGTCATGCTCATAGCGGCTCTGCTATTTTCGCCATGTCGTCGCTGGACTCCGCAGTCTACAAGGTCACATCTCTGGCGTTTCGTTGATGATCAGGTGACCTCTGCCGTTCACTTTCTTGTCGACCTTGTTGTCCGCGATGGCCTCCTCCAGTCTCACCTCCTGATGGTTGATCATGAAGCCAGTCGGGTGGTGTTACAGTGGTGAAGGACAGCCTCTGCTGTTATATGATTTCTCCAATTACAAGAAGCGTTTCCAACCCTCATACGCTCTCATCAACATTCCTTTCTCATTTGCACTGCAATCAATCCTCTCAACCAACCCTCTTAATTTTATTGAAGCAGTTTTTTCTCCTACGTTTGGTTTTTTTAAGCTGGGGTTCGCTGAACTCCGCCTTAGCTTTAATGGTAGGAGTTTTTTTCACTGCTTCCTCCTTAGTTCACCATGCGTTTCAGAGAGTGTTGACTACTATTTTAAAATGACGATATGTTGGTGAAAATGAATTAATCTACCAACACTACTAAACGCTCCCGCTGCCTATGTGGTTGTTTCATGGAGAGCAGCATTTATCAACTTTGTATTTATTTTTTCACAACACTAAGTTTGCAATGACGAGGACCTCCGGGCCTAAAATATAAATTTTTTTGATTTATTCATTATGTTTGCGACCAAATGCAAAGCCGAGATCGATGGCCTACCGCCTCCCACCTGTGTTTACACGGCGGGACGAGCCCTTCATCAACTGCTCTTGGCAGCAGCAAGTCACCACAACCCGAACGGTCAAATTCCCCTATTCCGTCCTAACTGTCCACCTGAAGCCTCCCACCTGGAGCGCGAGAGAGGTGATATCCGATAACGCAACGTCAATGACCCACGCATTGTTGAGCTGATCGGCCTGATAACCAAGACCATCAACGATGGCAAACGCCAACGCTGGCAGTTGCAGATTGCAATTTCAGCGGCAACTCAGTTGCCACTTGGAAACTTCTACGCAACCTGACCAAGCTCCGGGCTGACAAACGTAACCCATCTATTAGCTTTGGGGACGGCAACCCTCATTTCCAACAATGGTAAGATCGCGGCAAAGATGAGTAACTCGTTCTCACCCCACTCGGTGTGCAGTCCCAAATGTCAGCGCTCTCTTCTTCGACTTTCCCATAAAGCCCCGCCCCCAGAGATTTCCTTTTCGGCCGATGACATCCTCACTACCGTCAAGAAAACGAGTGTTTCGGAAGCCTTAGGACCAGGAAGTCTGACGCCTACCCATTTGCGCCATATTGGCCTTAAGGTGGCTGCCTACCTTGCCGTCCTCTTCAACCTTTCGCTGGCTAATTCAATCATCCCCGATTGCGGGCGCCAATCGTTCATTATCCCTCTAGTCAAAATTGGCAAGGACCTAAGCCTAGC
>JAYGXS010002130.1:0-11261 GCA_036362985.1 Ligula intestinalis | reverse complement strand
TGCAGCACTTCTTCACTAGAAGAGTTTTCACTACAGAACACCGTAACTTAACCTACCAACAAAGGTGCGAACTTATAAAGCTGGATCCCCTATGGCTTCGTCGATTGCAGAAGGGTCTATTTTTACTGTTTAAACTTTTGAATGGTCAAACCTTTAATCCTCTTAGTACAATAAGGCAGCTTGAGCACTCTCGACGCGCCAGTCATCGAGACGTATTTTTATTTCTTCCTATGGCACGCACAGTTAAGTACCGGCAATTCTTTTCAGTAAATGCCATATCAATCTGGAATAAGCTGCCCAAAAGTATTAAAACCCAGCAAAACTACCCTATGTTTAAGAGAGCTGTAACTAGTTTTCTACATTCAGGACAACTTTCACGAATTTTGGGTGCTGACTCGGTGGAATCTCTCTTTCACTCTGATGGCGTTCGTGGACTTTGAACCCCGCCAGGCTTCACTGCTGAAGATAATGCGGCTGAAGCAGCAACCCGCAGTCTGCTAACCCTTCAGCCGATAGCTCGCAACTTTTGCCGACAACCATTGAAGAAAGACTGAGAACACTGTGTTCTTGTGCCAACCCTCTCCGTCTGGAACTAATGTTTTTAAACGATATGAAACAGTTCTCCTGCTGATGAGTCAACTCAGCTTACAACTGTACATTTATTCCGTTTGTATCATACCTTTGAAGGCAGGTTTTTTTCACTTGAAACAAACTCCTAATCTCGCCCAGTATTGACGAAACAAAAAACCTGAAACAAAACCAATACTGGCTGCAACATAAGGAGTTTGTTTTAGGTTTTTTCCGGTCTTCGAGGTGTTGGAAGGCGCCCAAGAGGTACATTACCAACTCTTTACAATTGCCTGTAAAC
This sequence comes from Ligula intestinalis, assembly GCA_036362985.1. Classification (NCBI taxonomy): domain Eukaryota; kingdom Metazoa; phylum Platyhelminthes; class Cestoda; order Diphyllobothriidea; family Diphyllobothriidae; genus Ligula; species Ligula intestinalis. The sequence goes on along the minus strand of JAYGXS010002130.1, from coordinate 10,393 downwards.
CGGCATGATAAACATATTATTATTATTATAGAGTCACGCTTCGAGTGTTCTGACCCAAAGAAATCTCATGTTCGCTAACTGACATCTCTCCATATAAGAAAGAGTGGATCGAGGAAGAGCGAATATTTTGCGAGTAAATACCCTCTATTTTTTCAACCTTACCACGGTCAGAAGCATTCATTAGACCAAAGAGGGAACAGCAATATTCTAGGATTTGTAGGACATACATGCGATAAAGTTTTAATTTTATTTCAAGCAGGAAGAAATTGTGTGATATAAAGCCACATATCCGTGCAGCCTTCGCAGATATTTGATCCGCATGAGGCTACAATGCTAGCTTATTTGTGTAGCTTAGACCTAAGTATTTCATAGTGGATCGATCTAAAAGTAGAGTATTTTTAAAGACTTGGGAACGGGCAAGCTTGGCGGGACCGAAACACATGAAACTATACTTGGATGGAGAGAATTCCATCTGCCAGGTAGCACTCCATTGTGGGAGTGTAAGTAGGTCCGTATTTATTTTATCAACGCATACAATTGCCATGTCCTTAGAAAATGAGTATATGCCTTTAAGGTCGTCTGCATAAATGAGATTGTGTGAATATTTTAGAACAGTCGAAATTTCGTTTATGTATAGAATGAAGAGTAAAGGACCCAAGACAGTGCTTTGAAAAACGCCACTCGTGATGAACTGAGCAGTGGAGTAACTATCACCTACTAGGACTTTCTGGCTGCGGTAAGACAATTAGGAACCTATGAAGTCAAGGAGAGGGGGACGGACGCCAATGGCTTCCAATTTTACCAGAAGCCATCTGTGTGGTACCCTGCCGAAGGCTTTGCTCTGGTCAAAGTAGATAACAACCACGGATTGCCGCTCATTACGGAGGGATGTGACGTGGTTAAGAAAACCTGAATGACACGTCCCGCATGAACTTCCGGGTCGAAAACATGCTGCGAGTCACTTGAAAGCTTATTTTTAGGTAAAAATCGAGAATTTGATTAAAAATGATCTTCTCCAGAGGGCGGGTAGGCAAACTGTAGGCTGTTATTTTTTGTGGAATAAGTACTGACGGGTATCGAGCTGTAAGCATACGGGAAGCTAATGATGGATGGCTGATAAGGTCTGAGATATCTAATTGCCTCCCTTTCTGGCAGGGAAAAATGAGGAGAGGATAAACCAAAATAAGCTTCTGGGGCCTTTGGCAGGAATGGGGGAGGCAAGAAGGTATGTAGAAGTTTGCAGGTTTGGATGGATGAGGGTGAGTAAAGGAACTAGTGGTCTAAATCCATGAATGTCCTGTACGGCAACTCTGATTTGATTTAAAACTATTCCAGTTTGGGTTACTGCCATGCAAATTAAATTTTCGTCGTTCGGGCCCGGCGTGTTAAATAACGCATTATACGGGGGAATAATAATAATAAGTTGTATATTTCAGACCCAATGGGCCTCATCAATAAACCACAAATTCGATAGCACGAAGTACTAAAAATAATTGGTTAAACAAACAGTTTCCGTAGTCTATAGCTATAAGACGAGTATAACTCTTTAAAAGCGAATTTGTTAGACTATAAAAAAATGAAAATAGTAATGTCATGCGGAAGGTGAAATTCAAGGGCACACACAGATAAGCCACATCGTTATCTATATTCTGACTATGTATTCTGATACCCACTGCTTCTCTAAGTATGGGAAGGGGGCTTGGAAGCAAACTCAGTCGAAGCTGAGCGTGGGGAAGAACAATAGGTATTAACGAAACATTACTGGTATAGACGGATTTTCGGCAATACACTCGGGTTCCCAAACCGGTGTGGCATGATGGAACATAGGGAACCCACCAGTTTATGATCGTGATGGGCATCGCCGTATGAGATACAAAAGTCTGTCAAATCTACAAGACCATCGCACGTTCAAGGGATGAGCTAGGTTGTGGTGGGTGAGCGCTCGGCCAAAACGCTTTCGGCGGTGTTGGCGACATTCTTGATGAGCTTTTTGCCGAGTTAGAGGCAGCGAAATTTATCGGTCGTTGGACAGAGAATGTATTTAGACTAGTTGTTATCGATTAAACGGTGGGGCTTGACGGTCCCGACATCAATAGGGATGGGCTAACTCGTGCACTGATGTTTATGCGCCTATGACTAGACATTCGGGAGGTAGGGATAGTAGTTGTACTGACGGTTGCGGGACTATGAATAGACATCTGGCAGACAGGGATAACGGGTGTACTGACGTTAGTGGGTGTATGACCATATATCTGGTGTTGAGGATTAGCGAGTGTATTTACCCTATCGGGACTACGAACAGATTTATGAATAGTAGGCTGAGAAGACGTTGGTCTATTGGACTGAAGAGCCACATTTCTTCGCTCCATAGGTGTAAGATCTCGACAGAGGAAACTTTAATTCATTTCTAAATATTGGGAAATGTGACCTCGTTGAGCAAAGATTGAGTCCACCTCGATTGGTGAAATCAATTTACCTAGGATGGGCGGGGTTTTGCTACGCGATTGGAGGCGCTTTGCTTCCGCAATTTCGTAGTTGAAACCACTCGAACATAGAAAATATTTTGCAATATCCAAAGGGCGCCTTAATATGGAGGCATTTTTTAAGTTTTAAGTTAAAGTTTCGCTTTTGTCTAACAAAAGCTTCCGTGGTTATAAGAAGTACGACTAAGTATAACTTTTTACAATCTTGCGAGGGCACATCTAATAACTTAACATCAAACATATTGCCTAGTAGTGACAAAACAGAACCAAACTTCATCATGAAGTCTTTACAGTTCTGTAATGCAGATAAATCAATTTTCTTCGCCTTGAAAATGGGCTACATGTTGATATCAAGGCATTGACTAGTAGGCGTGGTCAGGCACCGCTTGGGTCTGGGAGCAGATATTTTACGATGATGGGAATCTGCTTTAAATGTGAGAAGATTTAGAAAAATTCAGCCTTTATGATTTTACCACAGCTGATTGTTAAAAATCCCTTAAAATTGTTTTAAAAACTGAATTAGTTACTACGTTAAGAAAAACCAGCCGATATGATTTTCAGATTGTGACTTACGAAAAATTAACCGAGTTAACTCAACAAATACTTGAGCTATTTTTTAATAAGCAATTTACATTTATTTGAAAAAGTGTATTTTATATTGGGAAACGACTCAGCCTTTGAAGGTTACGAGAATATTAGGATCTTGACGACATATGTTACTTGGCCGCGAATTTGTTGGTTTGAAGAGGCTGCGTTCGGTTTTAAGAGGTTTCGTCTCAGTAGAATTGGTTGATTAACAAAATCTTCTTGAATTCCGAATTCAAAAGATCGTCAACACAAACAAAAAAATTCAAGAGACGCATAAAAAAGTTATACGTACGGCTGCAGCCATAATATCCGAGATCATAAATGATGGGGGATAACGATGTCGAAATGTCCTATGAGGACCCTAGTAGCAACTAGATATCTAATAGATGCACGTTCACAGGCTAGTGCTAGATATACGCGATGCTGTAACGTAATTGGTTGCCGCAATAATGCAATCTGACATCTGAATGGTTGGCCACTTTGAGCGCATTGCGACATCCGTCCGCACGCGTAACCGCATTATTTGACGTGCGTGGCGTGCAACGTGCATACGTACTGCAACTAATGCCTGACAAATCCACTGCTATTTCACTGCTATTCCATAATATTTCTGTTGTTATTCCCTGTAATATTTCTTATCTTTACGGTTTTTGCTAACAATGTTTAAGGGTGAATCCAGGAGTACGCGAAAACGCCGTTTGAAGAAGTATTTTGAGGAGGAAATGTTGGCTGTGGAAGAGGCCATGAAGAAGAGAGCGGAAGCCGACGATATGGTCGTAAATGCAGAACTAGAGAGCCCAAACGTCTCTGATAGTGAATTAAGTGATGAAATTCCGGAGGCGTTGTCCACAGTAAGTGATGATGATTGGGTTCTTACAAGAGACGAAGAGGAGGAGGATGAGGAAGTGATCGAGGAGGCTGTTAGCACGGAAACGGAGCAGAATAGCTATGTTCAGTCGTAGCGAGAATGGGCCGTGCGAAACCACTTAAAACACGCTCCTTTGCGAAAATTACTGGACATAATTAGGCCGCTCATACCGGACTTGCCAACCAACGAAAAGAGGCTGCTGAAGGCAACGTACGACTTAAAGGTTGTACCGATTGGCAGCTGTGAGTACGTTTACATAGGTTTAGAACGAAAACTGCGCCAACTTCTGCCTATAACGCACAGTCCCTATAGTGAGTGGTTCACGAGCACTGCAGGATTGAAGTAGCCATAGCGACAGGTGGATCATCCATGATCCCAATACCTCAATAACTAAATCCTTTTTTTGCGATTGTAGATACCACTATGTTCCACCGAAAACACTCTCAACGCCACGCTCAGCGTGGGGACAAATTGACTGTTATTTTGTAGGGAAGAATGTGAAGAGAGAGTTCAAGATATCGTGAATTCCTGAAACTTTTCTTGCTCATTGATGACAAAAGTATCGTCAACATATCGACTCCAAAACTTGGGCTGATAGCTTGCGAACACGATCGCCTCTAGTTTTTGGAAAGCTGCCTATACGATAAAACCGGACAGTGGTGACCCCATCTGCGTCCCCTTGATCTCTTTGTGCATTGTTCCCTCGAATATGACGAACACCTTCAAGCAGAATTTTGAGAGTTGGACGAGATGTCTCCCTTTCACCGTCTCGCCCGTCTAATTGTACTGGCACTCAAGTAGCTCGCTTATCGTTATGACGGCCAGGTCTTGTGGGATGGATGTAAAGAGAGAGGTGACGTCGAATGACACAATGACCTCGCCTTCAGTGGGTTGCACTTCCTTAAGGCACTCCAGAATTTGAGTGGCTGAGCAGCCCGTCGTTATCGTGCTTGATTGCTTGGCTCAAAACCCCGTTGTATTTTCGCAGTCAAAAATAGCAGTCCTGGAGGAGCGCCCGAATCATTCGCCTGCCATGATCTGTCACCAACCGTTTTGCCAGACTTGTGTTCACCGGTGGCCTGTAAGACAAGCTTTTCGGGAGAACACGGTTGTCAAGGTATCTGTGGAGCAATTGTATCTGCGCGTACATTGAAGACAAGCAAAAGGAAAATACTTCCCAACGTCGTGCTGACTGAAGCGCTTTGCGCCCAAAAAATATTGCTAAAAGAAGCGAAAATCCGATACCCCGGGAATAAATGAGAAGAAGAGGTGATCTCGGGAACCATAGTTTTTCTCTCCTGACGTTTCAAAAGCGTACAGGCTTCCGTAATCAGAGGTGGGGGTTGTACCGCGCCTCAGAGTATTTATAGTAGGTGACAGTCATGGTCAAATGGTTCAAGCCAATGCGAAGGATGAGGGGGCGGGACATCGGAGGGATGCTCAACCATCGATGCCTTGAGGCGGATTTATCTCATTAAAGGTGTGTCTCGTCGGATTCTGCTGTCCGCGCCTGTGCTGCTGTCATTGATCTAAGTAGCCGTCCTGGGCCTCTGATACTGTTTGTGTTCACAATTCCAGCTGGTTTCGCACCTATAGGATGATCAGCTGAAGCAGTTAGGCTGATAATGGCTCTGTGTGGTTGTGGTGCGTTAACTTGTTTGTCCACCATGAGCTCGCAGGAGTCCGGATTAGCGTCGGATTCTTCTATTCGCGTCTGCGCCGCTGTCATTGATCTAAGTTGCCGTCCTAGTCCGATGACCCTGTTTGTCTTCACACGTCCATCTGGTTTCGCACCTACAGAATAAGCGGATGAAGCGGTTTAGCTGATGATTGTTCCGTCTGTTTGTGGTGCGGTTACTTGTGCATCCACCATGGGCTCGTAAGGGCCCGGATTCACGTTCCATCTAATTTGTTGTTCACTTGTTCCTTCATTGAGTTATTTTTGGAGGGCTTGGTAGGCTGTCAGAAGCGACACACAACGGTTAATTGAGGTAATACTCGTGTGCTAGGCCTCGATTGTTTCCCTCACCACGCATTCATTTCCTCAACCCACAATTTCCGCATTCTGAGAAGCGAATTCATGTCCCGAATTTGCGCAGTGTTCTGCCACCAACGAAAGTCGCTGCATCGTATCTACAGCCCTGCTGTGTTGTGCCATCCGGGTCTGCAGCCGCTTCCCAGTCTCTCCGACGTAGTTGACTGCGCAGGAATCACATTTGACTCGGTAAATGACGTTTTCGTTTTCACCTTGGTGCAAAGGGTTCCTTCGGTCGCATGACGAGATGTCGTATTGTTGCCTCTGGTCAGTGGGCGATGCCGATTTCTAGGGGTTTTAATAGTCGGGAGACTGCCTTCGAAAAGCCGTCAATGTATGGTAGCGCGCGCCATACTTTCGTTTGCCCGGGTGATGGCTCTCCATTCGATGGGAACAGTCTGCTGCGATCGATGAAATTTCGAGGATATCCGTTGGCCAAGAAGAGATGCTGGAGGTATCGGAATTTAAAGTTCCGGTCCTGCGGCTCGCTGCAGTGTGTTTCTGCCCGTTTGTAAAGTGTTTGCACTTAACTGTGTTTGTGGCATGCCATGTGCTTGCTTCGGTAGCTTAGGATTTGGTGCATATCGTTGGCCTTCCTATACACCGTGGTTCTGAGGCTCCCATTGGGTTTTCATGGACGAGCACGTCTAGGAACGGCAGTTGGTTGTTATTTTCAGCCTTTTCCTTACACTTAATATCACGGAAGACAGAATTTAGGAGATCATGAAATTCCTGGACCTTTTCTCGCTAAACGATGACAAAGGTATCGTCAACATATCGACTCCAAAATTTGGGCTGAAAGTTTGCGAACACGATCGCCTCTAGTTTTTGGAGAACTGCTTCTGCGATGAAACCCGACAGTGGCGACCCCATCTGCGTCCCCTTGATCTGTTCGTGCATTGTTCCCTCGAATATGACGAACGCCTTCAAGCAGAATTTTAAGAGTTGGACGAGATGTCACCCTTTCACCGTCTCGCCCGTTTAATCGTACTGGCTCTCAAGTAGCTCGCTTATCGTTATGACGGCCAGGTCTTGTGGGATGGATGTAAAGAGACAGGTGATTTCGAATGACAACATGAACCCGTCTTCGGTTGGTTGCACTCCCTAAAGGTGCTCCAGAGATAAAGTGGCTGAGCAAACCATCGTGGCCATGTTCAAAGTTAGTGGGTTTAGTGTTCGAGATAACCATTTAGCCAAATTGAATGTTGGTGCTCCCCGCAATGACACGATCGGCCGGAGGGGAATTCCAGCTTTGTGTACCTTTGGTAGACCATAAATCCTCGCTACGGGTGCATCTGTTGGCTTGATGACCAGTCAAACCAACCTGATGATCGCGTTGCTACTTGGCATTCCGGTGAGCGATTTGTCCAGTTGCGCCATCAGCTTCTTGATCGGTGCATCGTCACATGGAAGGTACGCTTGCCGGTCCTCCAGCAGGGCATTGGCCTTCTGAATGTAGTCGCTTTTATCCAGCACCACAGTGGAATGTCCTTTGTCTGCTGGGAGAATCACGATACTGGTGTCAGCCCTAAGTGTTTTGAGTGCAGTCTCCTTTGCTCGGGTAATGATTGCGTGCGGTTTGTGCGCCATCACCAAGGTTGTGACCTGTTGCGGTATGAGGTGTTTCGTCTCGTCAGATTCCCCGGTTTGTTTAAGAATTGATTCGATCGTTGTGACGATATTGATTGGATCGGCATCCGTAGTGTTGAAGCAAGCTTCGTGGCTCAGTACGTTTACTTGCATTGGTGTCAGCTGCTAGGAGGACATGTTTTGCACAAGAACTTCGCTTTCCTCTTTCGATGAGTAAGATAGATTACTCAGCTTCTCACCCAGTTCGACATCCATTTTCGTCCGTAGATCTATGGACCGTTTGGTGATCACCTGTTGCAACAGCATGACTTCATCCTCTCCGATAAGTTCGGTGCTATGTTTGATTGCCTGGCTCAAAACCCCGTTGTATTTGCGCAGTCAAAAATGGCAGTCCTGGAGGAGCGCCTGAATCATTCGCCTGCCATGATCTGTCACCAACCGTTTTGTCAGACTTGTGTTCACCGGTGGCCTGTAAGACAAGCTTTTCGGGAGAACACGGTTGTCAAAGTATCTGTGGAGCAATTGTATCTGCGCGTACATTGAAGACAAGCGAAAGGAAAATACTTCCAAACGTCGTGCTGACTGAAGCGCTTCGCACCCAAAAATATTGCTAATAGAAGCTAAAATCCGAGACCCCGGTCATAAATGAGAAGAAGAGGCAATCACGGGAACCATAGTTTTTCTCTCCTGACGTTTAAAAAGCGTACAGGCTTCCGTCATCAGAGGTGGGGGTTTTACCGCGCCTAACAGTATTTATAGTATGTGACAGTCATGGTCAAAAGAGTTTAAGCCAATGCGAAGGAAGAGGGGTGGGACATGGGAGGAATGCTCAACCATCGACGCCTTGAGGCAGATTTGTCTCATTAAAGGGGTCTCTCGTCGGATTCTGCTGTTCGTGCCTGTGCCGCTGTCATTGATCGAAGTAGCCGTCTTGGGCCGATGATTCTGTTTGTGTTCACACTTCCAACTGGTTTTTCACATAAAGGATGATCAGCTGAAGCAGTTAGGCTGATTATGACTCTGTGCGGTTGTGGTGCGTTGACTTGTGTGTCCACCATGGGCTCTCAGGGGTCCAATTTAGCGTCGGGTTCTGCTGTTCGCACCTGCGCCGCTGTTATCGATCTAAGTTTTTATCGAGCAGAATGGAAATGCGGTAGAACACGAGCCCACGCAGATAAAAGACGACGGTAACTTTGACTTCAAGGCCGCTAGCAACTGAGAAGTCAACGCGAGCATGGCAACTGCCATTTTCATCCCAAGAGGAAGGTGTAAACGCGACATGACGTGGGCCGGTCCCAACCTACGAAAGATGCGCAACCGATAAATGGCAATTATCAAACCAACGCCACCACCCCTGGACAAGTCTTATCCGCATCCGCATGCCAACAGTCATCCCCATGCCTAGCTAAATTTAACCTATAAATACTGGGAATGTTCGTGCATTTGCCACCTTTGACAATGGAAGCTTGTCTGATTCCGAGAGGTTAGGACATTAATTCCCTTGTTCCTGTTATCACCTTGCCTTCTCGGGGGTTCCAACTCCTGAGATTGGGTATAACTGGCTGATGACGGCTAACAAGCCAGAAATGGCCATTCCGGTCTCCCTTGTCTTTGTGGGATCCACTCCATCATATTCTGAGGTCGCTAAGCGACAAGCCTGATATCGCTCAAGTACGAGCCCCAAGGCACTTCCGGGAAGTATGTGCCCTTACCAGATAGATCGGATGAGCACCTATTTTCCATCATAGCCTAGATAACAACTGACAAAGCAACGAGCCCGTGGTGACGAGGAAGGGTGGTAAACCAAATGACCAAAGGTCCCGGGATCGAATCTAGGGAGTTCCGACCCCTGAAATTGGGAATGACTGGCGTATGACGGCTAACAAGCCAGAAATGGCCATTCGGGTCTCCCTTGTCTTTGGCGGATCCACTCCATATAATATAATATGTTTATTATGCCAGTTTTTCAGGCAATTGTAAAGAGTTGGTAATGCACATCTTGGGCGCCTTCCAACACCTTGAAGACCGGAAAAAACCTAAAACAAACTCCCTATGTTGCAGCCAGTATTGGTTTTGTTTCAGGTTTTTTGTTTTGTCAATACTGGGCAAGATAGGGAGTTTGTTTCAAGTGAAAAAAACCTGCCTTCAAAGGTATGATACAAACGGAATAAATTTACAGTTGTAGGCTGAGTTGACTCATCAGCAGGAGAACTGTTTCATATCATTGAAAAACATTAGTTCCAGACGGAGAGGGTTGGCACAAGAACACAGTGTTCTCAGTCTTCCTTCAACGGTTGTCGGCAAAAGTTGCGCGCTATCGGCTGAAGGGTTAGCAGACTGTGGGCTGCTGCTTCAGCCGCATTATCTTCAGAATGAAGCCTGGCGGGGTTCAAAGTCCACGAACGCCATCAGAGTGAAAGAGAGATTCCACCGAGTCAGCACCCAAAATTCGCGAAAGTTGACCTGAATGTAGAAAACTAGTTATAGCTCTCTTAAACATAGGGTAGTTTTGCTGGGTTTTAATACTTTTTGGCAGCTTATTCCAGATTGATATGGCATTTACTGAAAAGAATTGCCGGTACTTAACTGTACGTGCCATAGGAAGAAATAAAAATACGTCTCGATGACTGGCGCGTCGAGAGTGCTCAAGCTGCTTTATTGTACTAAGGGGATTAAAGGTTTGACCATTCAAAAGTTTAAACAGTAAAAATAGACCCTTCTGCAATCGACGAAGCCATAGGGGATCCAGCTATATAAGTTCGCACCTTTGTTGGTAGGTTACGTTACGGTGTTCTGTAGTGAAAACTCTTCTAGTGAAGAAGTGCTGCA
>JAYGXS010002129.1:0-11261 GCA_036362985.1 Ligula intestinalis | reverse complement strand
AATGAAAAAAAGGGATGTTTATTTTCAGAAATTAAAACAAAATCCATACTTCAGACTGCCTTACTAATGCGTTGCCGTACATAGTTATCTAATGTTTAGTCGAAGCAAACGAATTATAAGTTTTTTTAGGTATTGCTATCAACCGCATCTTTGCGGCACATTTCACTCAATTTTCGAAATCCGAAATTCGTTCGTTTTTGTCGTTCTATATTTCCCTGTCACTTACCTGCATGAACCACTTATATTGTTTTAACCTTAATTTGTACGCATTTCAAAAATATTCAGTCTTTAGAGAATTGCAAGTTGTTATCATATATTCGTTAACTCGTTGGAATTCAATGCGATACAAAGAATTGATTAGGCAGAAGATAAATGTTGCGTTGACCTGCAGGAAAACGTACCTTTCATCTTAAATAAAATTTAACAGAAGTCAATGCTTTTATCTAAAATAGGCGCCATTTTCTCTTTGAAGATATAACAGTACCGAACTTTTCGGTAGGTACTTGTATAGCTTACATATTTACAGAACTGTTTTACGAAAAAAACCTCAACCAGGGCGAAATTCGTAATAAAAGACACCATACCGCGATGGTAAGATTTATGTATAAATATTTGGCCATGAGTGCCTTGGTACGCATTACTGAACTCTGTCGAAAAACTTCAGAGCCTTTTTTACTGCAGTGACAAACCAAGCATAACCACAAATAAAGTTGCTAAGTTATTAATGTAAGAAATCCTAGCTGCATAAACGTGATCGGCAAAGTCGATGGAAGATAGCTGCATCTTGCTTAGTTCCTCAGCATTGAATGTAAGATATATTTGACCGCTGCAGATAACGTCAGGTATAGTCAAATGATTTCGCAAATGTTACAATAAAACAAGAACATATTGCAGAGAATGCTGGCTGCTTGACAAAGCGCAGAATATAACGTCTTCTTGAGAAGACAAAAACATAGACAAATCGCAAAAAAAATAATAATAAGAAACCCAAGCAATCATCAAAAAGCATTTTTTATGAATAAATCTTTTTGATCTTATATTTATTCATGCTTTCTGGCAGGAGTTGACGTCACTAACAGTCAACGTTAATTTTTGCAATATTTTCCTTTACATTGATTCCATAATTTAAAGACGTTCAGACGAAAAATGCCTAAGGTTTAAGCAAAATTGTGAAACGACTATCTCAAGTCAAAGCCTGTCAAAGAAGATACCTGCTAATGGGCATATACGTGCGTACTGTATCAATTTTGAATACAAATACTGAGCCCAGCGCGACCTTCTGGAGAAGCGTGAATTTTTAGCAGATGAACCTTTATTTTCAACTGTGCGCCTTAAAAGAGCTTCTATAGGACTGTTTTCCAACGCAAATGTGGATACTTTTAAACTTATGGCTGCACGTAGATATCATAAACGGCATATCCGAAATCACCAAGCAGAGGTTGACAGCCTAATGATAAACCTTTCTTTTTTGATTCTTTGCTATTTATTAATAAACAATGCATATCAGTATAGCAATGTGATCCTTCCATTAATGCTTTGCGTCTCAAATGTTTTTTTTTTCGCATCCACCACCCTCCTTATAATATACATTCAACAAGTAGAATACAACAATAAAATTTTGTGTTTTTCGAAATCTTTGATCTCGTCATAGACTATTATTTAGATGACACTCTCGGAGAAGTCAGTGAGGTTTTTAACTTAAGATCTCAGCATTATAACGAATGCCTATTTTACATGAGTGGATGTCACGGCTTATCAGATACGATTTTTGAGCGCAGTATTGCAATTTGTTCTTGAGAACGCCATGCGTTTTATGAACTAATCACTTGATTTAGGTCGATAGGAATGTACATTCCAAAAGGAGAATTTGTTCATGATTCCTGGGCTTGGTTTGCAAATGTGTTTATGCAGGATATCACTCTGATGTATATCTATGCATAATATGACATGCGTATCCCCTAATTCTTAGGTAACCCAATTAAGTAAAATAACGAGAATATCAATGCTTCATGCATGCAAACAGTTGCATACATATCGATTTTTATGAAATTTATAGGTACATCAAATGTATCAATGCTGAGAAGTACAGTAAAATATTTCACCCTTTTCAATTTTGTTCAATAGAAATTGGAACAAAATGATCTTCAGTGTTGATGAAGTGCAAGATGTAACGAATTTTATGCAAAACCTGATATATAACGGCTTTTTCATACAGAAATAAACAGAGACCTACAGCAAAACACCAAAACGACCAGACATCAGCAAATCGTTAACCCTACATGATTTAAAACCCGCAGGGTTTACTACAATTTCTGCTTAGATTTTTTATTTATTTATTGAAATTTGTTATGAAGAACATCAAATTTTGGGAATGTCGCTGACAGTAATAGTGGTTTTTGCCCTTGACTGCAAATTTTAAATATTATTGCTGTAAAAATGATTATGCGTAGAGGACGACCTCTTCTTTAGTTTTGATGGTCTTACTTGATACTTTACTTGGAAAAACCCAAGTTTATGAAAAGGTTTTTAGGTAAACTAAATAAGGACAATTAACAATATAATGATTGCAAAAAGGCGGGTAGAATTTCAACTTCCACAATCATTTGAAGCCTGCCTTGGTGCATATATTGTGACAGACGTTGTTTCAAACATTTATTATATGTCTTACTGCCTTCCTTTTCCTGGAGACAACATTCCTTGGTCGTTGCGTTGTATTGAAACACATTTTGTATTGGCGCTCGTTGATGAAAGTTTGCCGACCAAAACATGAAGTCACTTGTCCTGCTCTGCCTTTGCGTTTGTTTTCGCGCCCTGATAAATGCTGCAACCGTTAGTAATCGGCAAAACAACTATCAATCAGCCAGAATTGGCTCTTCCAGTCTCCTTTCCGTTTGCCAGCAAAACTAACTGCCTGGGCCACTAGCCACCATACGACAGCTCTTAGGGCTAAAGAAATAGCGGGTACAGCCATCGGTTAAATAATAATTAATAAGTGCCAATATTAGCCAACCTAAACTTGCATCACAAAGAGCTTATGCTTCAATGGCTAAAGCGCTAGACTGATCATAACATTATGATTTTGAGCCTTGGACGGTGCATCACTTGGAGTTGAATATGACTGACTGGCAATATCTAAAAAGCCAGAAATGAGCAATTCACTCACCCTTGTCTGTGTCAAAAGTATCTTTTGTCTATTTTTATTCTTCTTTTCAATTAAATAGATATATTTTAGCCTGTACACCAAAAATATCATCCTGCCTCATACACTTCATTCTCATGATTAACTTTACACATTTTGACGCCAGTCTATAATTTGTTTGATTTACGAGCCTGAGCACATAAAGACAGGTTCTTTGAGAACTTCGTATTGCTGCCCTTTGGGTGAATAAACCTTGGAAGAAAAAAGCACTTGGGCCTTAAGCACGATATCCATATGTCGATTTCGGTGGAAGTTCACGAAGTTCAGCAAAATAATTCAGTTATAATTATAGGCTGCCAACATGCATTTTGCAGGTTAAAGAGCAGAATCATGGGTGCCGTCAAGCTTCCACGGGATAAGTCATCTATGGAAGTGTTGAAGAATCTATCTCTGAAAGAGTTGCGTGGAAATTCTTGCGACAGTGCTATAAAACTAATTGCCTGTTGATCAGTTGCAAAAAACGCCACTGCATTTCGACAGGAAAGATTGTTAGTTGATATATTTTAAAGCAGCGCTTCCCTGGTTCAAATTTAAATACGGCAATAGCAGCAAAATGATTCATTGGATCCATATCATTTCGAAAGAGCTCGTCATCTACCGTCTTTCATTACTTAACGTGAATCACAAAGAGAAGATACACAGTGAATTCATTCAGAAAAATCGATATAAACACAAGGTCGTAAGGAGTGGCCAAGTGGCTAATCGATAACATGAGAAGTTCAAACGCTATGGTCAGCAAAAATAACAGGGAAAACACCTGAGGTTACAACTTAGGAGGAAAAATGTGTAAACAGGGAGCCAATGTTACCAAGGCAAAGTTAGGTTCACTACATGCTCCAACTGTTTAAATAGGTCTGGTTTGACCCGTCGTATGTAGGCTGCCTCCAGAAAGCGTAAAGTGTGAGTTGTTTGTGCTCGAACAAGTACTCGGAAGACATTTTGGGGTCAACAGAATGGCCCGAGTCCAACAGATGTTCAGTAATTGAGGACCGGGGAGTTCTGTTTTCTTGTTTCATTAGCCAGCTAGTTAAATGTTCCTATGCTCTGGTGGCCAATGGCCTCTGCGTTCGCCCTATGTACTTGCAGCCGCAAGTACATTTTAATTCATAAATGCAGTTTGAAGTGGCGTGCAACGGCATGGTATCCTTCGCATGGGGAACTGGTTAAGACTGTCGGATTGCAAATTATCACATCAGCAGCATAGTACGTCCTTCCAATGGCATTGAGAAGGCGTCTTTTGATGGTTTTTAGTATGTTGTTGCCCTTAAATGGTAGGGAAATGAAGACAGGCTTTTTTTGGTGCTAATTGTTGAGTCAATTTAGGATTTAGAGGTTTTGTGCATTTGTCCATAAATTGAATTGGATATTCTTGCTTTATAAGGGTGCGTATGACTGAATGGCGATATCCGAAGGAGCGTTTGTCGTAAGAAAACGTCGTCCGGACAGTACACAAACTTTAAAAATTTTGTATCTATCCAACAGAAACGTTAAACGCAAAGAACCAGGAAAATCTGTTCGGCAGACACTTCTGAAATTGAGCTTCAAAAAACTTCAGGACCTGGTTCAGGAGAACGGATATCCGGACAGATTTATCATGAAGGAAATGATGGAGGAAGAACCGAAGCCCATTACACCAACTGTAGAAAAGAAGACCTTGTTCCTCAAAGTTCTCATCGAAAGATACGTATGCTCGCAAAATACTGTTCTGATATCTCAATAGCAAGAAATGACCATTTTAATCACCTTTATCTCTGTCGACAATACATTTTGTCTATTTTTATTCTTATTTTTAATTAAAAAGATATATTTAGCCTAAACACCATAAAAACATCATCCTGCCTCATATACTTTATTCTCATGATTAACTTTACACATTTTGACTCCAGTCTATAATTTGTTTGATTTACGAGCCGTTCCCGTGGCTATGGATCATAAAGGATAAGCACATAAAGACAGGTTCTTTGAGAACTTCGTATTGCTGCCCTAAGGGTGAATAAACCTTGGAAGACAAAAAGCACTTGGGCCTTAAACACGACGTCCATATGAAGATTTCAGTCGAAATTCACGAAGTTCAACAACATAATTCAGTTATAATTATAGGCTGCTAACATGCATTTGCAGGTGAAAGGGCAGAATTATGAGTGCCGTCAAGCTTCCACGAGATAAGGCATCTACGGAAGTGTTTAAGAATCATTCTCTGAATGATTTGCGTGGAAATTCTCGGGACAGTGCTATACAACTAATTGCCTGTTGATGAGTAGCGAAGAATGTCACTGCATTTTGACATGAATGACTGTTAGTTAATACATTTTCTTTTGCGTGCAGTAACCGGTAAACTCTATAAAGTGTATTTCTGAATTGCCCTCTAGAACAAGCTTTTTCAAATGTTTTTACCCGATTATGCTATCCTTTAGCGGCGTATGCGATAAAACGCCTAGCAAAAAGATGCCTTTTTAGAAGCTGATTATTATTTTCAGTAAAAAAATGCAATGAGTTCGCAAACTTTAAATTCAAAAGCCATTTTAATGACAACATGGTATCCCTTATGCAGTCATATGTGTCCTTAATAGCCACACGTGATCTTGAGCGTTGGAAGCGGACTGCACTTTTAAATTTGAAAGCAATATCAGCATTTCATCATCACTATATAGTTAAACACCCGCAGGTTTATTTGCAGTTTTCGCTGAGATATTTTTTTGTTGATTGAGATTACTGTCATAGAATATATCGTACTATGGCATTTTGAAAATGACCACTGAACTTAATTTTGCAAAAGCAATTACCGTTTTTCATTAATGTATTATATCATTTTTTTGTTTTTCCTTAATTCAAAGATTGGTTGGCTTGTGCAATATTTTGCTTTTTTTCCTAATGTTTTCAGTGGATCGAATTTAACAGCTATTTTGATGCCTTTAAACATCAGCAATGGTTAATGGAAGTGAACGTGATATTAAGAATATCATTTAAAAGGATTTCGCGAGGACAAATGACCATTATTAATAAAACGATTGCTTTTAAATTGATGCAATTAAATTAAAGCAATATCGATGCTGATCACTGGTGATCTTGAGCGCAGGTTGCGGTCTAAATTTTCATAATGGGTAAGGAATAACTCCAGATATTATATTCTGATCCTATTTTTTATAAATAAAAAGCGGTTGGTACCAATGCATATCAAGAAGATAGTTTTTACGCAAACTTACATGTATGTGAAGCTCGACGGCCAAAAACGGACGCTGTCTTTTTGGATTGGGCGAAACTTTTGACTTGCAAACGATATAATCCTTTTTGAGAAGTATCATTTTTAAACACTTCAACAAACAAAGTTGCCATGTGCTGTGATTGAAAATTGGAGCACAAAACAGAAAATAGTGGAATATGATAAACGGTAGATAATGGCTGAGAACGGCCATTTTTATCTTAAGGGTTATTTCGTGAAAAAATAACAAAATATATCCTATAATAGACTTTACTGAAAAGGATGCATGCTATGCATGAAGGTGAAGGTGCCCTTGTAGTTAAAATAAAAAAAGCAGACTACAAACCCGTTTCTGAACAGAAAATAATCCAACAGATGTACATTTAAAAAAATTCCTGGTAAGAAAGCAGCCGAAAACAAATTGTGAACCAACATACTAAGCAAAAAGGGAGGTCAAACATTGCTTCATTTATTTGATTTGTAAATTAAAAGAGATATGGTTGGAGCGAGGACTTTTTAGAGGTTTTTTTTGAAAAATTAACCTGTGGATTGATTTTTGGGCAGTCATAGAGTATAACGAAGAGGCACTTGGATTCATTTAAGGTGAGAAAAATGAAAAGAAATTACAGTTATGTATGAAGCAAGATATTTTGCGCACAGACTTTTAGATTCGTCTATAAATACACAATGAGATAGATTGTCTGATACTCCCTATATCATGCTGTCTGCTGTGCTTAGTTTGAGTAGGTGCCAGCAACGTCAGGCAAATAATCACCACTCTATATTTTATTTTTTTTCAGAAGGCATGTCAAATGATAAAGAGAAGAAAAAGAAGCTGAGTGCAACCAAAATTCGCAAACATAGTTTCTCCACTGTTATCGTGCGAAAATATTGCTTATATAACGTAAATGCTAGTGAGAATACAAAGCATTGCATATGTTTTAAGTTTATGCAGGAAAGCCTTGACGAATATGGTTTGAGTTCTCCCATAGAATCTGATGAATTTTACCTCAAATATTAGGATCAAATCTCAGTTTCGGCATTCACTGATTTGCTTTGCAGAGTTTACTTGACAATTGTGCGCAATGGTCAGAGAAGATTAGAAATTTATTGCCGATTTTTGAAATTGATCGATTCAGAGTAAAAATGAGTGACATGTAGCCGCTGACCTACCAGTTCCGCTTTGAGAATTCATTCCAAATGTGGGGAGGAGCAGAAAATGAAATTTCATGCGTTACAACAGAGATAGTTAATTATCAAGTTTGTGTAGTTTTCTTTAAATAAATGATTAAAGTCGACTTAGAATGTTTTTACCTCCAAGCTGAATAATTTTATTTCGAACGTATAAACGAATTTAGGGTTAAACGGGGGTTGATAACTGAAGTGCTGACGTAGGTGATATGCTGCTTACTAAATTACCGGATTCTGGATTTGAAAATATTAAATGTGTGCTCTGAGTAAAACGAATATGAAAAAATTCTGATATACCTTTGCGTTTCTTCCTTTTATGTTATTTTGCGTAATCTTGCCATCAAATAATAAAAATGTTTGGTTCACATACAGGAAAGGATCCGAAAAAAAATCTTTACATATATTCAACGAGACAACTTGTGTGGTGCCCTTTAAGGGAGATTCTTAGTTAATGTGCATTTTTTCCCCTTATTGTTGTGAATAATCCTAAAATTCGTATAGACGTATGCATTTGATTTGCGAACTTTTGATTCATTGTGTAGTTTTAACATTCTATAAATAGGCTACACACGATTTTTTGTATGCAACAAACACCACTACAGTGCAAACTCAAACTACACCAGACTCAGCCTACGGGCTTGTGCGCACTTGTTTTATTTCGTAATTCTTTGTATGCCTTGAAATCCGAAAGTGACTTTAATAATCATCCCTGATTGTAAAAGCTAAACTAATGATAAAATCCAACTGTGCTTTCTCTGTTAAACAAACAAAAACATTGAATTGATCGTTTATCATCTTCCAACGCAAGAGGCCTTTACATTGTTGCTTAAATAAGCAATAAAGTATGAGCACTAAAAATGAGTGCAACACGACCACTTTATTTTCTCACATTAAACGTTCTACTATCCTTTTTAAAAGCGAAAGATCAAAACTAGTAGGACATCAAAGTTAAGAATGAAGTTGTTGTAGTATGGATAAAATGCGGACGTGTGTCATGCATACGTATTGACTAACCTCAAATCGAACTGAGCATTCATGTTCAGGTATGCAAAAAACGCTCAGCTGTCACAGGTTTGACACAAACACTATGTGCTAGACGCTAAACTATTACGGCAACCCATATCTCGTATGTTAACCCTGTACTCAGATAAATGATTAATGATAATTTGCATACAGACAATTTCTTAACGATGGCATAATGTGTAAATTCTAACGCCTTAATTAACTTATTATTAAGTTGGTTTGGCAGATTTGCTTAATTTGAGTTGACACAAGTGTGAAAAACCCAGATAAATGAATAATGATAATTTTCATGCAGACAATTGCTAAACGATGGCATGATGTTAAAATTCTAAAGCCGTAATAAGCGATGTGCGTTTTAACTTTCCTCATGCTACTACACCCTCGTGTATGTACTTGCAAATTATTACAGGCCAGTAAACAAATCGAAAAAAGTTATACTAATAAAACAGAATACTCTTGTGCCAAGCATGAAGTCAGCAATTGAACACTATGCAAATGGCCAAAGAAGATTCATCCCTTATTGAAGAACACGCAAGGAATCAGGTTTAAGCAATGACATTCGACAAAATAAAGGAATACTTAGAACGCAGGGGGTGAAACACACAGTTGTATGGCCGAGGTTTATGTGGATGCAAGGCTAACATCATTATTTTTGGGTCATTGTAAGAACTTAATACAATAATCACGTGATGTTATGATAACAGTTGTCATTTCCGGCTAAACAAATTTGAACTTCTCCACGTCCGTTCTCAAACAAAGATCTTGTTCAGCCTACCTATGGTTGTTTTCCTCTGGCGAGGGCCATCCACCTTTCTCTGAAGTCATCCACTGGTCCCCTCGTTTTTGTCATGTTTACCACTGTCGTTTTATTTCACCCCAAATAATACTTTCATCAGCCCCTCCTCGATTCGGCTCTGTTACTTGATAACACTCTTTCCTACATTGACGCTGGTACCCCGCTGTCACCAGATATAATCTTTTCAACTCCCGGAGATAAAATCCCATAACGCGACATTGTGGTGGAGACCCAGCTGTCCGTCCCCCTTCCTCTTCTTGAGCCAGTTGCCATGGCTACTCCGAGATGCGCTCATCCAGCTACCCCTCCCGTCGCTGACACTTTCATGTTGCCTCCGCACCCGAACGCCCACACCCTTTTGCGCTCACCTGTCAGTCCAATCCTTATGCCACATGTATTGCCTTCTGAAATCATCTAAACCTGGAGCCACAACCCGACTCTTACAAACACATTCACACTCCACCAAAACTGGTTTTGTCCTGTTAAACGTGTGTTGTTGCCTTGTAAAGAGTCAAGACATTTGGCCGACTCTCTTCGTTCTTGCTTTGTGTATCCATTGTTGAGGTTCATGCATTGCAACTCCTTTACTCTTTAGCTCAATATTACCGTTCTGCCTGGATAGTTGTTATCATTGAGTTTTACATAGGTGTGACTGTTACATATAGTATGGGCAAAGTCAAAAAGGCAAAACAAACTGAATGGAATGATAACGAATCCTCTACCAGGGTGAAAACCTAAAACAACGAATCGATTTTGTCAGGCAAAGTGAATGAATGCGCGTTCCGTATAAAATGCACGTAAGGATATGCAGGAGAGTTAAAGGTAATCAGGTATTAATCCTCACCGCAAAATTAACACGAAAACAACATTTCATTAAAGTCTACCTTAATTCTCACTTTATTTAAAGGTGCTATACGCGTGACTGCTCGATACAACGTCAGAGAAGTCAAGATGACGAAACAATGGAACGTCAACCCCAAGGCATCTTAATGCACTATTACCCTCCTCCTTCACGTTAATTGCCCCCGACGTAGCATAGGCAGTACCATTATCCATGTGTGGAGTGTGCAGGCTGATACATTATTACAGCGGTGGACAAGAACAATTGAAAAATTGTGACTGGTCAGTCATACATCGGAACTCATGCTTACGGACTGGCTTCACGTTTTCACCGTTGATTCAGACACAACAGTCAGGTTTTCGACAAATTTAAAGGTAAAGCCTCCAGTCAAACAATATCATGCCTTCCTTTGATGTCACGTTTATTTTTACTTAAATTTCATAGGACCTTGCAGTCAAGAATACCCAAAACTCCTATGAGAGAAGAACGATGAAGCGGAGAATCACTTCGAGCACGCTGAAATTATCAAGCTTCTGAAGTACTGTTTCAAGGCGTAATTAACCTTTAACAGAACTACTTACAAACAGCTGAAGGGAACGCCTATGGGTCTGCCCGTTTCCGGACTCAAAGCGGACGTGGACCTGCAAAGGTTAGAGAAGCTGCTTTTCCGGCAGCAAACCCCGTAATTCCTGGCAGGCATTGTCAATTACACCTTTGTCGTAATAAAGCGGCATCGGATGCTGAAATGTAAGGAACCAATAAACGCCTTCTTCAGTTTATGAGGAAAAAAGCAGAAAAAAAACTAACTGGCCTTCCTGAATGTCCATGTTTGCCGCCAAGACAGTGGTGGCCTGAAAACCATAGTGTTTAGAAACGCAACCAAACTATGCAAGTCCTGAATTTCATCAGCAACCACCCAATCAATAATCAGCGTCGCTGTGTTAGAGCACTATAGCGGCGCGTTAAGACGCATTGCATTTAAAATGGAAGACAAAGTAACTGAACTGACATT